>CAUYON010126859.1:0-29630 GCA_963573935.1 Arctocebus calabarensis | reverse complement strand
AGTGATCAAGAAAATGCCATGAAGGCTATCTGTAACAGTACGATGAAAACATTTCTGAATGTATATGAATCATGCCCTATGATTGCACCAATGTACAGAATTATGATTCAATAAAATTATAAAAAAAAAAAAAAAAAGAGTAGAGTATAAATGTCATAACATAATAATTAAGTAAGTGAGGTGAAGGTTATGTTAACCAGTTTGATGTAAGCATTCCAAACTGTATTTAAAATCAGCACATTGTACCCCGTAAATGCATTAATGTATACAGTTATGATTTAATAAAAAATTAAAAAAAAATAAAGAGGCTTAGGTAGGAAAAGGGTGACAGGTAAGCTCATAGAGGTGGAGTTTTTGCACCTGCGTGGTTTTATTACACGCTTCTTCACACTTCATATGTCTCATTAGCATGTTAAATCCCCACCTTAGGGTGTTATTTTTAGCATTAAAATGAAATTACAATCAGAGAAAAGTAGGGGCAAGTTCCAATTGGTGCTCCTTTTGGCTTGAGGTGGTTAGATCAGATAGGTGTGGTTTCCTTGCAGCCAGGTTCCTTATCAGGTCAGCATCTTGCTTCGGTGGTCTCAGAAAACATCACTTAATAGACAGATGGTCTGGCCCTCTCCTTGTATGGGTGTGGGCAGAATTGCAGCGGCTAGGAGTTCATTTGATTTTGTTCTTCTATATTTACTTAGGCGGGTCATGCTGCCTCGTGTTGCCTCCCTCTATCACAGTGGTTCTGAACCTTCCTAATGCCTCCTAATGCCCCGACCTTTCATCTTTAATACAGTTCCTCATGCTGTGGTGACCCCCAACCATAAAATTATTTTCGTTACTACTTTATAACTGTAACTTTGCTCATGTTATGAATCGTAATGTAAATATCTGATATATGGATGTATTTTCATTGTTACAAAAGGGTCGCGACTCATAGGTTGAGAACCGCTGGTCTATCAGAAATGAGCTCTCAGTTCTGTCCTTATACTATCTCGAGTCCCTTTTCCTCCCCCCAACACCCTGCAACTATCTTCTACACAAATTCATCTCTAGGACTCTGTGCCCCATATGCAATTTTTTACTTTGAGCCACCAATGGATGCCTTAAACTTAATGGCCCTAAGGCCAAATGTTTTACTGGAGAGCTTCAAGGGCAAGAACGGTGTCATTTTTGACTCTGTGGTTTGCTCACATATTTATTGTGGGTGCCAAGTGTATGCCGCACAGGATGCCTGCACTATGGAAAAGGCTCTCCTGGCAAGGAAACGAACAAGGCAACATAGAGAGAACAGACCTCCTCCTCCCATACTACCTTTTGGTGAATTCTTTCTTCTCTTCAGAGCTGTCCTTAGTCAAATCAGCAAATATATACCGAGCAAATAGATCAACACCCTCCGTACCACAATATAATGGGGAAGCCAAAATCAAATTCTACACAATTGTTTCCCGAAATATTCCTTGGCCACTCCCCTACCACATAACCTTCCTCCATCCAGGTTCAATTTCCATTTCTGTGGAGTATTTAACATAATCTGAATCTCTTTTCAGGATAATGTGTCATCAGAGAGGAGTGTGTGTGTGTGTGTGTGTGTGTGTATTAGGGGGAGGTGTCAAAAAGACCAGGGGGAGAAATGGTCTGAAAGAGGCAGATAGAATTTGGACGTGTAGAAATGAGAGGCAGCGGGAGACTTCAAAAGAGGCTTTTGCTCCCAGCAAGATAGCAGCAGCCTCAAAGGATTTACACATTCGTATTAATCTGATGTCATCTCCAGCAAAGGTATTTTGGGGGAGTTGAGGAAGAAGAGGACAAAAATAAGAGTTGGTTGTAAGCCATACTTCCCTAGGAATGGCCTTGTTGCACAATAGCATGTTATTAGATACTCAAAGAACTGTAAGAAACAGAAGTGAGATTGGAGATTTTGTTATTCTAACAGTCGGCACTAACATGTTTCTTTACAACATTGATCTTCATAGCAAGATGCTTCACTATCCTTTGAATTCTCAAGTATGGGTCATAAGCTAGTTGCTGCAGACAGGGAAAGCTGCTCACCAGCTTGGAGACTAATTTAGGAAATTACTCCTTTCCGGAATGTTACACAGTGTTGTTGTTGAGAGAGGCAGAAAATGCGCTTCCAAAAGCAAGTAGTGTTCTAGCTTCCCAAGATTGAGGTGAAGCCTGTGTTTTAATATTGGGCTGTCAATAATCAACGAGGACATTTTTAGTAAGTATAATGTTAAATTACGGGGCAAAATCCTAAATATGTTCCATATCACGTCCTTCTGAAGGCAGGCAATTTAAAATTTAATCTATTCATTTTGCCACTTGGCATATGATCAAAGCAAGCTTTTCAAAGGCAGCATGGTAGCCTTTAACTTGCTTTCCTCACAAAAATTGAAATGACATTTGCATTCTTTTAAGATACAGATATGAGCAACTTCTCATGACTTAATCATTAAGTCCAGAAGGAAAGTGCACAGTGCCCTGCTCCCAATAGTCTCCTATGGTCCTTTTCCCTTCTTAAATTTTATCTTTCTTCTGTGAGTTAGGGTCTGTTTTCTCTGTTCTTTCTATAATGACACAAAGAAATAATTCTTTTTCTTTCTTTCTTTTTTTTTTGATGCAGTCTCACTCCATCACCCTGGGCAGTGTACCAAGGCAACCTCAAACTCTTGGGCTTGAGCAATCCTCTTGGTTGGTTCAGCCTCCCGAGCAGCTAGGACTATAGGTGTGCATCACTACCCCTAGATAGTTTTTCTGTTTTTTTCTTTTTTAGTAGAGAGGGGGTCTCCCTCTTGCTCAGTCTGGTCTTGAACCCCTGAGCTCAAGCAATCCACCCACCTCAGCCTCTTGGAGTGCTAGGATTACTTGCACGAGCCACCATGCCTGGCCAAGAATTCTTATCGATGATAAAATCTTATATAAAATTAAATCTCTCTTGTTCAAATCTCTTGAGATTAAAAATGAACATCTCAACCCATCACAAATGCAGGACACAAGAGGCCTGAAAGAAAGTCTTTCCAAATTGAAAGACGGCAGTTAACATCCATCATGGGTGAAGAGGATTTGCCAAAAATAAAACCAACTCTACAGCCGTCACTAACCCTGAGAATTTTACATTGCAATTCTGCACAGTTGCTCAGTTTTCACTTGGGCATTTATGAGATAGCAAATAAGTGCTGGCGGTAGGACTAATGACAGTGAAGGTGCAGTCTTTCCATGTGCCAAGTCTTCCCAGGCCCTTACATATGCTAACTCATTTCCTTCTCCAAATAGGAGGCGGATGAAGAACCAGAATTGGAAGAGATGAAACAATTTGCCTATGGTGGTCAGCTGGTCAGTGATAGAATGCAGATCTCTTCCCACCCAGAGTTACCTATGGCAGAAGAAAGCTGGGTAAGTGTGGCTTCATCCCTTTTGGCACATCTCACCCAATGGGATGGATACAACTTTTGTCTTTAATGTTCTTCATGCTTATCTCAGACACCAGCAGTAGTGTGAAGAAGTCATGTGCAATCTTAGGAGAAATGGTCAGAAACCAAAAAGGAGCTGGTTCTGTCAAAAGGATAAGAGCTTTGCATAGGCAGTTCAGACTGGACACACCTGGAAATTACATCATATTGACTAAACTGTATACACGTGCATGTGTGCTGCCCACAAAGTTCAGGGAGGTTGAACAGAAGTGTCATTTAGAGCCAAACCCTTGCTGGCCAAGCAAGATGATTTGATTGCGGATTCCCTTATCTCTATGTGGTAGAAATAAAATTGTGGGGAGTGGTGGGGAGGCTGGGAGAAGCCACTGACTTATAGTCAGTGTCAACTGTTACATAATTAAGATGACTATACAGTGATACAGTGAATTGTCTAAGCTAGGAAGAGGGAAATGTTATTGACTATGTGGTGACTTCAGGAAATGCTGGATATGTGGTCAGCAATTAATTGGATGGTCCCCAGAATCAGTGATTCTGAAACCATGGTACTCAGCCTACTGGACAGACAGGATGCTCCCAGAAGATGTGGCTCCTGTGCCTGGTCCATGTAAGGATGTAAAGTCCTTGGACCAAGTGTTTGCATGCAAGGAAGTCTCAGTAATTGTTGGTGACTATTATTATTTCTAAGAGGTGCAGTAATTCCATCTTTCCACGTGCACGTGAGCAGTGCCAAGAGATACACAGCAACAGCTAGGTATTTTGCTTCAGTATGTAACTAGAATCTTTTCATCAACTAATTTATGGATTTTAGTTACCCCTAAACATTTCACTCCATAACTCTTATTAGATTACAAATGAGTAGTTCTTAGAAGAAAGCACATCTGTATGATTTTCTGCTGAGAGCTTCAGGGAAGACCTGCATGTCTGAACAAATTCTAACCACCAAGGGGACGATCCTCTGGAAGCTTATCAAATAAGCATTATGGAACCTAAGCCCTTAGATGTACAGATTCAGTATCTGCATTTCAACCAGACTCCCAGTTAATGGTAATGGGCATTCTATTTAAGTTTGAAAAGTACCAGGATAGAAGACATGGTTGGATAGTTTGAGACTCAAATCCTGCCTGATTGAGTGGAAAATGATTTATGTAAATGAGAATTACTAGTCCTGATCTTGGGTGTCAGTGGTTTTTCAGTTGTTAACATTCAGTTCACAACATTAATTTGTAAAATCAGGGTTAGTAATTACTCCTGTTGATTGCTTTGTTCTTACAAACGTTACATTTTTTTACGCTGATCATTATACCGCTCTTTGCAAGTTCTTTGTTTTCACTGGATTCTTTTCCCACTGCAAAGAAGGAGTCCATGAATAGGTGGGGCCCTGTGTTGGAAGTTCCCATGAACAACTAAAGAAGAAAACATGAAGAGATAGTCAAATGATGCAAGTTTGGGCCTGAGCTGATCAGTAACGTGAACTGCAATCTGCCTGTGAGCATCCCAGGACAATTTATTTCTTCTTAGTTTTGTACAGTCATGGTGCATTTGAGACCAACAGTACATATGTAAGAATGATACCGCCCTCAGGCTTACAGCATGAATATAAGCATCAGACTTCCTTATCTCACTCAATGTTAATTACTTTCCCCAACAGTTCTCAGCTATTGAGCTTCCTCTCTAAGCATCACTTTAACCTCTGTTCTTAAAAGGGACACTGCAGGTGACTGATTTCAATCCCTTTGCTTAAAAGTTGAAAGATGAAAAGCACAGAGTAGGCAGTGACAAGCCCAATGTTCATCATTATTCAGAGGCCAAATGACACTAGACCTTGGGACTTGAACGTGTAGGATATTATAACAATTTTTAAAATCAAGACTCTTTCTTAATATATTTTGATCTCGTGAACAGTGCAAAGCTTTGAATAATCTGGAACAAACAAACAAAAACCCTATCTGAGATAATATTTTTTTCAGAAAGTTTCAAATAAAAATTTCATCTTCATTTTTCCTTTCATAAACTCAAGACCAAAAGAGGTTAAGTGATTCATTCAACGTTATGGGCAAGAGATGGTGACACCAGGCCTCTACTGTATATTTGCCACCTTCTAGCTGGGAACCATGTTGTAACATCTTCAAGTCACCCTTTTCCTCCTCACAAAGTGACAGTTGACAAGCATCCTGCAGAGTTACATGGCCAGATATGTCTGCATTTTTCCAGCCCACTAGATCAATAGTTTGACTTAGAACAGCCTTCACGTGAAGAAACACTTCAACTCATGACTCCACAGAATACAACTCCACTGTTTTCTAGCCAACTGTGTTATAGACAAGAAATGAGAAACTGGCCTAATTTTGCTTTTGGAAGCTTTACAGATTTTCTCAAATCTTTGGAATTCAGAAATTTTAGCAGAATGTGTCTGGATGTGTTTTCCCCCCATTATTCCTGGAAGGTAGGGGTCAGTGAACCACAGCAATCTGAGCTGTGGCCTGTTTACATTAAGCAGAGTTTTCTGGAGCACACTTTCATTTGTTACGTATTGATGCCTTTGTGCTACAGCACAGAATCTAGAAGTGTGGTCCCCCCAAACCTGAAATATTTACTATCTAGTTCTTTACAGAAAAATTTTGCTCATCCCTTCTATGGAACATTCCGTGGGGCTCTTACTGTGTCTTTCTTCATAGTTTCTCCAGTTATTCACCTTCATATTTTGATAATTTTCTCCTCCATTGTTTCTGCTACCTTCTTTCAGAATTCCTAGCTGAATATGGGATTTCCTGCACCTATTATCTGTTCATCTCTTCTTCCACATTTTCCATTGCTTTGTCTTTGGACTCTAGATTCTCAGAGTTCTTTTCAAGTTCTTTTTCAGAACCTCAGCTTATCCCTCAGTTATGTCCATTCAACTATTGCTCTGAATTTTCGAAAAACTTTCCTGCAAGCATAAGAATTCTTACTTTGTTCTAAGATAGCTCCTTTTTCATAGCAACTATTCTTGTCTTACAGCTGTCATCCTCTTAATTCTTTCTGAGACTATTAATTAGATTGTTTTAAAAAGATCTTGTCTATTTCAGCCTCATCTCTGAATATTCTGGAGTCATCTGTCTTCTAGGTTTATCTGAGTAGTTTGGTTCCTTGTTGGTTTTGCTCAAGTGCATGGTGATCCTAGGCTGTGCATTCATAAAATCAGAATGAAACTGATAAGTGAAAATGGCTGGCTGAGTGTTAGTCACAGCTGTGCAGATATAGGCCTTTTTCTAACAGTAGGCTGGATCCTTGGAGTGGAGGTTTTGTGTGCAGGAGCTTCACTGGTGAGTGTTCTCAGGAGCAACCCCTATGAGGGTGTGAGGGCCCCTAGACTGGGCAGAGGGAGGTGTTGAACTTGATGAAGTCTCAACAAAGCCCTCAGCACCTTTAAAGGTGTCCCTGACTTAGGATCTTACGTGCTGCTTCCCTCTCATGGAGCAATCTCTGGCTAGAGAGCTCTCCCTGGGGAAGAGTGTGGTCCTGGGAGGTGGTGCCCCCCTCTCCTTGGCTATGGGCTGAAGGGACAGGGCTAAGAGCTTTCAGCTTCCCACACTTCAGAGGTGAGTGGAATGTGTGTCGCAGGCAGACTGGGAGGAACTGGGAAGCTCAGCAGGGCTTCCACTGCATCCTGGATGGACAGATCCCAGGGCAGCTGGGTGGGAAGGGCTGACAGGCTAAGGGTGCAGGAGCTAGAGAGTCAGGGCTGCAGGGCCCCAGGACTAGCCCAGTAGGGTGACTTTACTCAGGGAGGGTATTTGACCTTAAGCTCCCTCAGGCTCCGTTCTGCTTTCCTTTGCAGCCCTGAAGACCCTGAAGGAACCCCGCAGGCTGACTCCGTTTTGTTTATAGAATTGTTGACCCCCAGATTCAGCTTGCTAAAGCCAAAAGTCTGGAAGTAGAGAGGGTCGCCCTCCCTGCCCCACAGCTGCCCTATAAGGTTTGTGTGGCCTTACCTGGTGACCCAGAATGACCCTCTGGAGCCGTGTGCCTGCCCATGTTCATGGTTAGGGCAGTCGTGAGGTAACAGCAGCCTCTGGCTGCCCATAGGATCTGCCTGCTGTTTGGGAGTTTGTGTCTGCTCACTCTCCTCTGTTTCCATCTGCGGGGTTGCTTCTCCTAATTACATTTTGTTCCCCCCATCTCAGAGAGATTCTGGTCGAGAGATGAATTTAAAGACTTTTTAAGTCTGCTGCTACTTCCAGCCAGAAGTACACAGAGATTTTTTGTCTAGATTATATTAGGGTGAACTGCATGAAATTGCATTTTATGAGCATCAAAAACCATCCAATATTGGTAATTTCCTAAGGCTCAACCCAACAGTAAGTCCACAGGGCATTGAATAAATCAGATAAAACAAGGCATACTGTTATAATGCCCTTGAAAAAAACACCAGTAATCATTGAATTTGTTTCAAATGTATTCTTTAAAAAGTGTAATCAGTTATCAATTCCAAGGAAGGGAACTCATAATTTACTCCCAGTCCTGTTGTTTCCTTAGGTCTCACAACACTGCTGTCATGTAAGTATGCTAGGGGCTTGTGGTGGCCACATCAGTGTCCGTGGAGGATTAAAAAGCACAGAATTTGTGCTGACTCAGACATACAGGAGCTGATCACACCCTGGGGTCCTGTGGGATCTGAGAAAAATGTTAAAAGGCTGTCCCCCCTAGGGACCCAGGGGGGCAAAAGACGACAGTGAGCAAAATGGCCTCATTCCCTCCTTCCCCTGGAGAAGACACTGCTCACCAGTGAGGACAGTGTGTGTCCTGTCCAAGGAAAAACACTCTCTTACTGCCAACGAGGGTGCTGCTGAGAACAGGACTTCTCAGCAGCCTGCCCAGGCTTCTCCCCGTCCCCGTTATCCGAGGTGACAATAAGTAGAACTGATCCTCTGGACAGTTCAGTTTCAGAAACATCAGAGGAGCAGGACTCCAAGAAAGATATTCTCACAAGAGGAGGCAGAAGGGCCCAGTGTCTTTAATTTGAAGGCAGGGTGGCCACATTTTGCACCAAGCCATTGAATCTGAATACACTGGCTACACCACTAGAGTCTATCAAGAAAGAAAGAGTTTCCAGGAAATACAAAGCGGAGTTCAAGGTGACAGGTCAGGATTCACTGGCATTTATCAGGGGGCTTCTGAGGAGGTTTAGAGGTTTATTTTATTATGCTTCACAATTTACATATACATAATTACTGTACTGTTAACATATTTAATTTTATGTATATTAAATAAAATACATTAAAAACAATTGGAAGAAGATACATCAACATATTAAAATGTTTTTCTGTTATAAAACTGTGTTAATATTCTTCATCTTTTGGGGGTATATTTCCTCAATTTTTTGATAAATATATAGTGCTTCTATAATTAGAAAAAACAAATTGTTGTTAAGGGTAAAAATAAGACTTTGTCTTTTTAAATTGAGATAATAATTTTCAGTTTGTAATCCTCCTAGAAGGAATTGGTTTCATAAGTTTATTCCAGATTCAGTAGTTACTTCTGTTGATAATGTAAAAAGTATTCTGGTCTTTTTTTTTTGTTTTGAGGAGGGAGTCCTGAGTTTGGGTTTTGCAAGTTTCAAATGGAGATTTCAAGCTGTTATGACGAGGTGCCGTGTTCACTCTGCCTAGGTCCCCTAAGTAAGCATCCTTCATTGTAGCATTTTTGGGGTTGAGTTTAAAGGTGCTTAATCCTTAAAAATTTTACCTGTCTTGCTTTAGGCCTTCCTAGACCTTGGTTATGTCTTTCTCAAGGAATGGGAGCTAGGGCCGTGTCATTCTGTATTTGGGGAGCTGGCGTTCTACAGTGTTGGAGCTGAGCTGCTCATGCTCACGCCATCTTTCCCAGAGCTCTTCCAGATGGTGCCAACATCATGCTGTCTTTTCTGCTACCAGAGCAATTGGGCCGATAGACATTGAAACATTTGTTTTTCCTTACACTAAGGATGAGGGTGTGCAATTCACAATTTCTCTGTTCTCTCTGTCCCATCCATGAGAGCATGTTTTGTGTGCAGCTCTTACAGATGATGACAGTATTAACATCGGGTGTTGGTGTGGCACTGCAGGACTGCTACAGTGCATTTACAGATGTACCTACATGTTATGCTGATGACATCATTGATAGTGGGAAGCATTACTACTACCACCACTTTTTTCTCTGATAAAATAAGCTTAAATTATTTTCCTTTGCTGAATTTAATCTCTTCATTCTAGTTGGAATAACTAAAGTTACTACCATTAAGTTCTTGATCACATGAGAAAAAAATGTTGTGAAAAAAATATTGTGCAACGTTTTATAAATGCATGAATTACGCACATCCATATATGTAAATGGGATTATAAATAACTCGGGAAGATTAAGGTATATTTTTCCCCACATATAATGTGGAAGAGATTAATCAACATTGACTAAGCTGAATAGCTGTGACCTTCTATGTCTTGGGCATGTTCTCTAAAAGGACACGTAGCTGTTGTGCTGATCATGATCCTCTCCTCTTTAGGGAGCTGTACGAATGTGCCAAAAGAAAAGAAAAATAAAATACTGACTTGTGTGTTTCTTTTGTGAACAAGCTGACCCTCTGCATTTGGTTCTTAGGGCAAAGCTGGTCTGTGATCAGCTCTCGGAAAGGCTGGGTGCATTCAATGCTGATGAAAATGTAGAGCGTTTCAGACCACAGGACACAGCATGGAGGTGACTATGAATCACGCCAAGCAAAATGTGGACTGTGACTATTTTATGTTTTCCTTTCCAGCAGCCTTTTAGCTGCTTTCCTGTTTGTGATTCAAACATTAACATGGAGCTTAGTTCATACAAGAAGGTTTTCACCCTGCAAACCTTTGATAAAGACAAAGCGTTTACTGGAGAACTTCTGCTCTGGGGATTCTGTTTGCATTTGCAAAGGGATGTGTTAATTGACGGTTTCTTTCATTAAACCTCATTACTCAGTTCAGGTAGCTAAATGTAGGTCATCTACTGCCTTAGCTGTGCACACAGAAAACAAGAGGGTCAGACTCTTGGGTTTTTTGAGCTCAAAAGCTGAGGTCCAGCTGCTAGTATAAAATGTTTGGGGTATATTTCCAGAGCCCATTGTTCTCATCAGAGAGAAGATAAAAATTCTCCAGACTAGGGAAAAAGAGGGGAAGAACACATTTATATACTGATCAGGGTCTTTGAGTGTGGGCTCTGCATCCCTCCCCAATCTTGGTCAAAACCTCCACAGGTCAGGGAGAATTCTGGAACCTACAAGTTGAGAAATCTGAGACAGATAACCCCTGTGCTTTACGTCCAGGAGGAGGAGGATTGGCCAGGAGAGTAGCAAGTCCCCAGAGTCCCCCTCTCATGCTGTCT
Source organism: Arctocebus calabarensis (assembly GCA_963573935.1). Lineage (NCBI taxonomy): Eukaryota > Metazoa > Chordata > Mammalia > Primates > Lorisidae > Arctocebus > Arctocebus calabarensis. The sequence continues at coordinate 18,837 of CAUYON010126859.1, read as the reverse complement.
ATTGCACAGGAACAGCTGAGTGCATATGGTCGTGTGGCAGTCCAGGCAGAGAGGCCCAAGACAGCCTCAGTGGATTTCCCATACTCCTAGTGTATAATAAAAGAGGCCATCAAGCACTTTTTGAGGTGTTTTTTTTTTTTTGAGACAGAGTTTCACTTTGTTGCCCTCGGTAGAATGCTGTGGTGTCAGAGCCCACAGCAACATCCAGCTCTTGGGCTTAGGCTATTCTCTGGCCTCAACCTCCCAAGTTGCTGGGAGGTGCCCAACACAACACCCAGCTATTTTTTTTTTTTTTTAATTGTAGTTGTCATTGTCGATTAGCAGGTCGGGGCTGGGCTTAAATCTGTCAGCCTCGGTGTATGTAGCTGGCACCATAACCCCTGAGCTATGGGCACCAAGCCCACTTTTTGAGTTCTTGAAGAGGAGCACAGATGCAGGCAGAGAGAGGAGATCTAGGGAAACTCATGGCTAGAACGAGGAAGATAGTGACCTCATGGCTACTCAATAGGGGAGCAGATGGCAACACAGGCTCTTCCTACCAGGAGGGGCAGGTGCAGACAACCAGGGGCAGCAGCCTAAGGATACCATAGTGGAGGCCTAATTGGCCAAATTTAAACAAAGCACCCCTTCTCCTACTGGGAAGAACAGTCATGTCTCAGCATTTTGACAATGTATAAGGGTTTTAAATTCAACATCCAACATCTATCTGAATTGACTGAAAAAACCCTATAGGGACTAAGAGAAAAATCAGAAGTGGATAAGATTATATTTTTATAAGGGTTGACTAGGGTTTTACAGTAAATATTATTTTTTGCTGCAAACAGTAAGTGACATTATTGCTTTTATGTGCCCGAGTCATGGCCCATGCAGTCTGTAGCCTCTATGCCCCACTAAAGCTCACGATGAGAAAGCAATCACAATGCACAACAGTGGATGAGTTTGCCAAGACCGAACTTGGCTCCACCATCTTTTGCCAATTAGACACCTCTGCACCACTCACATGGCACACAAAATCACTGTTGCTCTTTTAATAGCTTGTCAGGAAGTATCATAAATTCTTTTGTTTTTTATAACTTGGTACAATCATGACTTACTTCATTATTCTTGAGGCAAAGAAAAATGCCATTTTGTTGTCAGAGGCCAGTGATGACCACAGAGCTAAGACTTCACCTTGCCACACAGCTGTTGAGATACAGGCTTTTCTCCACTATTCTTAGAGCCTGGTTCATGTTCTGTCCATGCAAATGACACATATGAAAGAGTCAGATGGGAATAGAAAGCGCCCTAAAATACAGAAGATGTTCCCCCTCTTGTAACAACAGTGGGGGGACATCCACTATGAGGTCATTACCATTCAGTGAGCTGATTTCTTTCTTCAAATGAAGAGTGTTGGGCAGAAAGAAAATGTAGGGTAAAGGTCTGATGTAAAGAATTCCAATGGATGCTTAATATGCCATAGGGGGTATCCTTGTAGGATCTGTCTTGTTACAGACAGCAGCAGTGCCCGCCAGAAAACCTCTGAGGACAGACAGGCCCCCACCAGGAGAAGTGGTGACTGTGTCCAGGAACATATAAGGCATGGCCATAGGTAGGGGGCTCTGTGACCCCTGGATTTAAATGTCCCTCCATCAAAAGAGGCATCCAGGTCAGCTAAAGCAAAGAAGAATGAGTTCAAACTTTAATTTAGTCATGATCTGATATCCCAGTCTCAGATCTTAGGAGTTATACACAACCTTTCTCACAAAATATTACTTTGGGGAACACTTTAAACACAAAAGCCTGTCTGCTTTTTTAAACACAGAAGCCATCCCACAGTCTCATCAATAAGGAATGTAAACTGCAGTCACACTTTTTCAGCGCTCAAGCATGGGAGTTGAAGTTGCATTGACAGCTCTCTGGACTGCGTGAAATCATCCTTCCAGATGTGTCTCAGCTACTCGTCATTCCATCTTGATGGAGGCTTTGCTTCCCAGAGAATGGAGCAGCCAGTGTGTGTGCCATTTTGTGAGTTAGACAGGAACAGAGGTGAGTGACAACCTCCAACAGATGCCTGGGTTGACTTCTCCTGAAATGAACTGTGAATTTCATGAAGTTCTTAAGCAGTTAACCATTTCTACTATTGGGCATTTTTGCAGAAATAGAACACACGTGCACGCTGGGAATGGGAGGCTCTGCCTGCATAGGCAAGGAAGAAACCACAGCTTTGTTCTATCAGAAAAGTAATTTAGAATGGTGGTTAAGGAAAAAAGAAAGGTCAGCAAAACCGTCCTCTTCAACTGACTTTCTGTTCTCATGTCTTATTGTTTCATTTGTAGGCCAGCTTTTGCTTCCTATTTGTACAGCCATCTCTGCTCTCTCCCAGATGGGTTCAGATTTCCACATGGTTCTCTATCCAGCTCTAGTTAATCCTCCTATTGTGAAGCCAGTGATGAATAAAATACCACTCTTCATGAAAATCATTCTCCCATAGGAGGGGAAGTAGCTTTTCCTACAGGTAGATGACTACAGAATTGTCCAAAGTCAGACATTTTTGAATGTAAAAGGAAGTGCAGATTATTATGTTAGGAGGACTGGAACTGTCCTGAGCAAAATGGGATGTATGGTTGCCTTATCAATGGATCATAAAGAACGTGTAAAAATAAATCATTTTCTCCAAAATAGACAATGAACTTCTGGGCCCATAGACATTTACTTAGTTCATTTTTTAAAAACTGACTATTTAGAAAGTAGCTTTTAATTTTCTTCACATTTTTTAACTATAAAAAACAGAACAGTCCCTGCACCCTCTTTCTCCACCTAAGTAATTTTTTGTTTGTGCCAGAGGGAGGCATAGATGGGCTGGGTGTGGGGAAGGGAAGTGTTCTGGAGGATTATATTCAAATGACAACTTCATATATTTCTTTCTTCCTCAATAGCTATTCCTTCCATCATCTGAAACTCTTCTCCCCCTTTATGATAAAAGGATGTAAAAAGAGGAGGACTATGGAAACAAAGTACCTAAAAGTAGTTGCAGCACTTCTGGTGACTGGCCTGATTTAATGAACTTGATCTGACATTTGATGGGTCAAAGGCGAAGCTGTCTGAGAAGGGGACTTAACTCTCTCAGGAGTCAGATTCAGGAGGATCTCCTAGCTTGGAAGTCACAGCGATTTTCCCTAGTAACAGAATAGTAATAAGTGAGCATGATGATAATAATTACCTGGTAACTTTCAGGCCATTTCTTGTCCATTTCTTTCTAGCACTTCTTTACACAAAAAGTGTCACCTGAGTCATTCTTGAAAGACTGAAGATATGTATCTTCACCCCAGAGGATTCCAGAAACAGGAATCCTTCTATTACCCTCTTTTATTTTACTTTAACCTATGTTTTGGCATAATTTCAGGATTTACAGAGAAGTTGCAAGACTAGAGACATACTAAGAGTTTCACGTACCTTTCACCCAGATTTCCCAAGTGCTAACATCTCATTCCACTTGCTTTATCCTTTCACCTCTCTGTCCTCACACACAACTTTATTTCTAAATCACTTAAGAGAAGTTGCAGGTGGCATGTCCTTTTACCTCTAACATTTTAAAATATATTTTACTAAAACCAGAGACATTACATAACCACTGTACAGTACCCAAATCAGGAAGTGAACAGTGATACAATATTACAATCTAAAAACCACTTTCAACTTTTGCCAGTGGTGACATTTATGTCCTTTATAGTGAAAGAAAGTCCCACATGATGAGCTGAACAGTTATCTCTCTAGACTCCTTTAGTCTGGAACATTCCTCAGTCTTTGACACTGATAGTTTTGAAGGGTATGAGCCAGGTATTTTGTATAATGTCCCTCAACTTAGATTTGTTTGCTAGTTTCTCATAATTAGATTCAGATAATACATCTCTGGAAGGCTATTGCAAGTATTTTAAAGTTCCCTGTACTTGGTGCTTATTTGTTAACCAATTCATCCCTAAAGCTGTTGTTTAATCCAAATTCTACTCATTATACTTATTAACTGCCTGATCCAGTATAAAATCAGTGATTTCGGCTGTGCATGGACAACTACACCATGCCAGACCAAGTCAGCTAGAATTTCTTGGATTGAGACCTGAGGATTGGCATTTTAAAAACCATTCCAGAGAATTCTGTTGAGCAACCAGGGATCTGTTTGTTTGCTTTTCCCTTTGAATTAGGCACTAAGTCTTCTCAATGGAACGTGAGAATTCACATGGTTGGAAGACCTTTCCGTTCTACCCATCTTGATTAATAAAAGCCAGTCTCGTTTGCTGGCAAGGAGATCTAGCCTTGATCTTCACTCTACCCCATAGCCCGAGGGTCTGAATTCTTTATAACTTAATGGACATATGTGGATACTTCAGCAAGCAGGCAATACCAAAAAAACGCCCAGTTGTCCCTGTGTTTTGTGATGCACAAGCAGAGTGGCCTTGCTATAAAGTTCATTTCAATCATGGTACTATTGACATTTGGGGTCAGATAATTCTTTGTTGTGAGTGCTGTAGGATGTGTACTATGTACCATGATGTTTAATGCCTGCTCTGACTTTCACCCACTAAGTCCAAATAGTGCCCTCTAATCATGACAATAAAAAATGTGCCCAAACAGGAGACGCCTGTGGCTCAAGGAGTAGGGTGCTGGCCCCATATACTGGAGGTGGTGGGTTCAAACCTGGCCCCAGCCAAAAAAACAAAAAAACCCTGCAAAACAAGGAAAAAAATGTGCACAAACATTGTCAAATGTCTCCTGGGAGGGAGAAATTATCTCCATTGAGGAGCACTGCCCTACACTTCCCAGCTCTTGATCAAACTTTTCTTCACCCCCATCTCCACCTGTCTACAGTCTATTTGTCCTCTAAAACCAGCTAGATTGGGGCAGCATAGTATATATGTGGTTATAAACATTGTTTTGGGTTTTGGACCAATGAGTTCAATTTTTTGCTTTGCCACTTGTAGAGGAGCCATGTTCAAATAACTTTGCTTTTGTAACTCTCAGTCTTCTCATCTGCAAAATAGGCCTAATAAGAAAAGCTCCTTTATAAGGTTGCTGGGGGAATTCAATGAGATAATGCTTAAAATGTATCTAAGGAATAGCAAGCACTCATATAAAAGGGTTGCTTAATGAGCTAGTTCATGGTGAGTGACAAGTTAGTGCCTGGTAACTGATAAGAACTCAGCAGTTGCTAGCAGTTGTTATTATCATCCTTATTAGTGAAGAAACTGCAGCCTGAGGGGTTCAGTCTTGGTCAAGGTCACATAGCAGGTTAGTGTTAGAGCTAGGAACAAAAGCCATGCCTTGGTACCACTAGCAAAATTCTTTTTTACTCCATGCAAAGCTTTGAAATATCAAGGACAATTCCAGGAAAGACAAATCTCTTGGCTAGGTTAGTACTGGACAATACTGTAATAGTCAGGACTTGGCAATACAGGTGAGGTGATTAATCATTTTAAATTGGAGAAGTCAGAACTAATTCTGTATAAGGGAATATTTAAAGGCACAGAATCCCTTATGTGCCATTCTTGAAAATAATTTTTTTTAAAGGGAATAGAAAGTATTGTGAATACTTGCATCTCTTCAAGCCAAGAATTGGCATGCCAGAATACTGAACCTTAACATGTCAACTCTTAACTGTTGAACGGTCTTTGCTGAGGATATAGAAAGGTGAGCATAGTAAGGATGATCATTCAGCATTAGAAGACTATATAAAAAAGAAAAAAAATCACATAGCAAGGCAAATTAAATACCCAAGAATAAATAGCAAGCATCTCCCGGCACCTGATAACCATGTTATAAAGGGAAGAACTAAGAGTTTTTCTCTCCCTACAGAACTATATTTTAAAGGGGGTCTGTTGGCTCCAATGGAGCCTTGGAGAATTACTTCTACTGCCAAGTGGCTGTAGCTTCTTATGAAATAATAGGCCAGAGAAGTTCATTCATCATAGCCAGTCGGTCGGCAGTCTCTGCCATCCATTCCTTTTCCTCTTCAGTAAGAAGGTAAGTATTAATTATACAGAAGGACTCTTAGTCAATGGCTTAGCAAGCTGCAGTTGCCTCTAGGAGGTGTGTGAGCACACACGCATGTGCATACCCATGGGGAATGAGCATAGGGCTGTGTGTGTGTGTGTGTTTGTGGTTTTATATATAGGAATAGAGCTGTCATCTTTGAGAAGAGATGCTAAGAAAGGGGCTTTAAAAACCTGACCTACTGAACCAGAAAGTCTGGGGGGCCCATAAGAATATGGCTATGAAGTAACCTAGGTAACCAATGAGTAATACAAAGAGACAATGACCAACAGAAAAGAGCAGCACTGCCCAGAGGCACAGAGAGGCCTGTTTCCACTACCCCTGTAGGCCTTTGTCACAATCTCTCACCTTCTCTCCTCTGTGAGAAGGACCCACTTCCAACTCTCTTTGGAAGTGCTCTAAGCTTTCTCTTTGTTCTTCCTAAATAAAATCTGTCTTTGTTACCCCGAAAACTTGTGTAGGTCACTTTTGCTTCTGCCTGTGCTCCTTCAGTTTTAGTTTCAGTTTCCACCCACTTTTGGTTTTGATTACCGCTGTGCCTTAGTTGAACTTTCTAACTCAGTTGAGTAATCGAACAAGCTCAATTAGGCTTGGGGAATTGGGACCCTGACCTCCAAAAATCTTTTCCCTAAAATCAATCCTTTCCAAAGGCAGTATTAAAAATACTTATCAATCTGTACGGTTCTAGAGCCAGCATTAGTCATACCCCTACAGTACAGGCCCAGGCTGTGCTAGGTGCTAGCTCTTTTGTTGCTGGTTGGTTGGGGGATCAGGCAGCTGAGTTTGAGGTGGATGGAGGGAGGGCAGAAGCAGAGGAAGGAACCTCCAGGACTCCAGTCCACAGCACTTCAGGGAATTAGCTTGGCATTTTAACAGGCATGTACTGGCGGCTCACAGTGCAGATGTTTGTCCATATTATGGCATCTGCTTTTATTTTATAGGTTTGCAAGGCCACCTCTCAAGAGCAGAGTGTCTCAAACTGTGACCACAGTTGGTCTATGTATCTGAAAATCCCTTGATTTGCATATCAGAAAGATAGATTCCAGGAGTTGCCATCCACCCAGGAATGTGTGTTTTGAACAAGCTTCCCAAGTGATGCTTAAGCAGCTATAGGTTTGGATTTACTCCTGCAAAAGTGAATTCAAAGAAATAAGAAGCTGCTAGTGATTCAGAAGGAAGGCATGGTTTTGAAGCAAGTGAAAAGAGTGCTAAATTATTTAACCAGAGAGAGGGAAGGCCCAGCCTAATGGAATAGCTTTCAGTCTCAATTAGCATGTAAAAAAATAGTTTCCTCTGTGCTCTAAAAGGATCTTGAGAGAGAGAAAACTGAGCTAAATATTTTTCTCTTATTTTGTTATCTTTCTGTTTATTCTTATTAGTGATTCTAATTTATTAATAATCAAAAATATCTTATGTTGAGCGGTTACTCCAAAGGCATCATTCCAAAGAAATTATAAAGTATCATCTTTTTAATTTTATTAATAGACTCAGAAGGTAAACATTGTTCTCAGTTTATTGATAAGGAGACTAAGGCTCAGAGAGGTTAAGTAATACTTTGTCCAAGGTCACATAGTTAAAAAGTAGCAGTTTTTCCTTCCAGAATCTGTACCATTAACCACTATACTCATATGCTTCCCATGGTTATCATTAATGACAACTGTCTTTCTAGGAGAACCAAATATACTGGAAGTACCATCAGGTGAGGGGACATATTTCTATTTCCCCAGGGCCTAGCAAAGTCCTGAATTGTCCCGATAAAATTTTCTAATTGCATAAAAGAGAAAAATATAATGATATATATTTTAGAATAATTCACATTTCCTCTAATGACTCATAATGCTTACCAAAAAGAAACCACTTAAACACCCAATACTCAACTTGGGTTACTGCTCTATTATTGTGGTTACTGATGCCTCAAAATAAGTTGCACAGATTTGTTAAGATAAAATGATGCTGTCTTAATCTTTAATTTCTCTGAAGAGAAGACCCTCCATCTTCATCTATTGAAAATATTTGCGCTCACTTTCTAAATCACACCATGAAACCAAAGCTTTCCCATGGACTGCTGAGCTGGAGCTTGGAGCAGCAATCCGTCTTTATGATTCAATGATGGCGCCATAAGTAATCTTACACTTGAAGTTATTGATGGCCAAAATATACAGATCAATTTGGCAGAGAACTGGTTCAAGGTCTTTTCCAGCCTTCAGTGCAAATAGAGTTTCACACCCTTTCCCAAAAGCCAAGTCCACAGGTAAAGACAGCGTTCTGGCTCCAAGTCAAGCCTGTCTTTCCTTCTAAATATTAAATGTACCAAATGAAACACCAGGATTTCAGAGTTAGGACTGTCTAATCTAAACCTGCATTTCAGAGGTAAGATATCCTAATACCAGAGCTAGGACAAGGTTCAAAATACTCAGAAATATTCCTGCAGGTCATAATGCAGGGGCCAGGTAAGTTAGAAAAATGGAGAAATGTGACATATACATTTTAAACATTATGTTCTAGTAAATTTGGTTATCGTCTCAGAGGATACTTCATTGTTATTCTATACAATTGAAGAATAGTTTGAACTGTACCCATTAGGAGGTTAGCACAGGGAGGGTGGTGTTAGGGTGAGAGGCAGGGTGGTTTAGCTGTAGTCTTTGCAGGAAAGATCTGGAAACTGAAGTAAGCAGAACTGCATTTGGAAGGAGTTGTAAGTCTTTTGATCATCAGTGGCCTCAGGCAAAAGTTGCCTCCGCACTCCTGAGAGCTTTTGACTCAAACCTAGGATTCTCTAAGGGAAGTTAAAACAAGTTCTTGATTCAAGTTTGCGGGTAAGAAGGAGGACTGGATTAGCCATAGTTGCTACTTCATAAACTGTCAAGTGTGAAAGAAATGTGTGTTTGTTTATAATAAATGTTGGAATATTTAGTTGAGAGGCTCAGGAGCCCAAAGGCGGCCATTAGACCAGGGTGAAGACCCTTGAATTCTGGCAGAATGGATGTCCATGTTCTCCTCTGGGACTTGCGGGCCATGGGGGTAAACAGCCCACAGAGGACACTCCAGTGCTCCTCCTGGCCTGTAAGAGAGAATGTTGTGACTAGCTAAAAGAGAGTGACTTGCAAACATGAACTCTAAAATTGGTAAAGGAAGAAAAATCACTAATTTTAATAAAGCTCAAGAGACCAGAATGTGGTGTTTGCAGGAGCTCCCCAGGTGACGTGGTTCATTAGTCAGACTTCGGCGCTACAGCCCCAGACGTTTGGTAAAGGAGGAATTGACATTTGGGTCTTGACTATTCCTCAGTGGCCCTGCAGCACTTTTTGCTGAGGAAAGAGCCTGAGTCATGAGTGACAAAAGGCTGGTGCCTGAGTGAGAGAGCCAGGTGGAGAGCCAGCGCATGGCACCCATAGCCTGTGTCACCTCGGGGCCAGCTCCTCCTGGCTGCCGCATTCCTGCTACTCTGACTCAGAAGAGCTGACACAGTTCTTTCCATCGGTTTGTTTGGGAAAAATAGTATGTCACCACAGTCTTCATGAATTCTAGGATTGCAAGAGAAAGTATTAAATACACAACCATTAAGATACACCTGGAGACACCTGTCCTCCATATAAAGCGCCCCGATTCTTGTAACCCTCATTAATTTTTTCTTATATACTCCTACTGGACTGGGATTCTGTATCATACAGTTAGCATTTGATTATGTGCTATCTTAATCTTACAGATTAATATGTGTTCACCTTGCTTTCTCCAATATTTACTAGCTCACTAGTTAAAAACTAGGTGTTAATTTCCTTAACTATACCCAGACACACATACACACACACACACACAGAACCCCAAACCCTATTGACTCCCCAGTTCTCTGTGCGTGAAATTGTTGTGAAATTGTCCATAATGCTGACATATAGTGATTAATAAAAGATATATTTAAAAATATAAATCAAATGATGGCCTGAGGTGCTGCATTTTACATAATGGCTCTAAATGATCTTATAGCAAGTGGTCTGATACTACACTTTGAGAAACACTGCTCTAATCTTTGGGCCTCCTATAGTCTCTGGAAATGTAAGAATTACCTGGAGAGCTGTTAACAATGCCAAATCCAAAGTTGCAAACACAGAGTTTTTAATTTTGTATTTCTAGGATACGACCCAGATGACACATGGGTCAAATTAAAAAAAAGACCACCCTAGTAGATGCCAAAAAAGCATTATTGGTAAACTGTTCTAGTAACTTGAAGATAACCATATCTTGAGTTTGAGTATGGAAAAGTATCTTCCTTGCCTACTTTTTTTAGAGGTAGCTCAGCTCTGGAGTTAGACAGACTTGAATTCTAGCTGTACCATTTATACAGATGTTAGTTAGGTAAGGAGCCCATTCTTTGGGTCACTGCTTTTGAAGCTGTATATTGGTATAATAATGATTCCCTTGCATGGTTGTTGTGAGAATTAAAGATGAGCTATGTGAAGTTCCTAGCATATAGAATATTATTAACAAGAAGTAGCTGTTGCAAACAGCTGCAATATAGTATTCATTTCTTCTTGTTGCTGGAAAACAAGGACATAAAATTTCCCACAAATGTAGTATCTTCATACAATAACACAAATTTCCAAGGACAGCTGGCAGAAATATATGACAGAAAGGAAAAATGAAAGATGTCAAATTCTGTTTTGGCCAGAACAAAGATGGATCTTCCAGGCTGGTATTTATGACAGGACTGGCATGATTCTTAAGACGCTAACTGAAGTCATGTACAGGACTGATGGGAAGCTATCTGATATTCCAGCAATTTCTCTCTGGGAAGAAGAATAGCTTAATAGAAGGAGATTAGCTGAAGAAGAATAGCATGCCCAGGGCACTTTAAGTACACAACCAGGCAAAGAACACTACTCTGTGTGGTTATCTAGGAAGGAAACAGCTGGTAGAAGCTTCTATCATGCTCCACTCCTAATCCCCACTCTCTCTCACAAAGAGGAGACCCTTTGTGTGGACACAAAAGTTTCCCTGAAAGGGAGGTTATCAGATGAGGTGTGCACACACCAGGGATCGCCGCCTCCAACTTGCACAGAGTGACTCTGCAGATGGCAAAAATCTGTGACCATCTCTGCTGGTATCATGGCAGAAATGGGTTTCTGTTGGGCTTTGTAAAGGTAGACTCCATCTCTGCTTCCTACTCACTTACACATTTGTGGCGCCCAGTTCTAGACTGTGTCAGGCCGTCTGTCGAGGAAGATACATCAGACAGGTCCCTACCCCAGAAAAGTTTAATGTTTTCATGTGCCTTTTCCTTTCCCACAATGCCATCCCTCATTCCCCAAAACACACACCCATCTTCCACTCTCAGATTACAGTGAACATTTCACTAAACAGATTCCTTTGTTCTGTGATGTCAGTAACAGAGGCATGACTTTCATTAGGGTCTGTTTTCATTGAACTTCTTAGAATTTCAGACTCAACACCTTTAACAGAAGTTCAACACTCAGGATGCGTGAAGTATACACACCTTGACAGGGTCTCATTGTCATCAATTTAACCTTTAGAGAAGACTCAAAGCAAAATGGTGAGGCCCAAACATGACATTTTCTCCAGGTCCTGGTGTGGAGCCTCTTTTTATGGGTGATCTGGGAAGAATGTGGGACTCCTGAAAGAGGCTGGGGACCCTATAAATAAACAACTGTTCTTAAATGCCACCTGGCTTATCTATGAGATGGGGATGAAATTGGCCTTCCTACATGGCTGAGGTAGTACACGAATCAGAATAGTTATCCAGTGGGAAAGTGTTCCATAAACGGCAGAGCACAGTGCAAATTAGGGACATTGATGTTTCTCCTCCCCCACTCCTAATCTTCACTCTCTCTTTTCTTCTTGCAGGGAGGGAGGATCTTATTCATCATATAATTTTAATATATGAATATACACCTACGAGTTCATTCTGATCAAGAGCTTATAAGCATTTACACATATGTGAGACTTGCCTATTTAAAGCAGAACTATTTCCGTCATGGGGCTATGTAAGTGGGAAGCTCACAGTTCCATGACACTGGAGGGCTGCTACAGAGCCTACCAACTCTTACTGACTTCAACAGGGAGCACACGGTCATGTCTTAGATCCTAAAACAGGGTCTCATGCTAACTTCCTCATCTACATGGACCTTAGTTACCTGTCTAGGGTTTCTTTCCCCAGGCCTGGTCTCTGGGCCAAACATAGCCTACAGCAAACTCCAAGAAACAGCAGTTTTGCCCAGGGGCAAAGGGCAGGGTTCTGAGAGTCCTCTTAAGCTTGATACTGGTTGGGAAACCCAACAGGAAATCCAAGATGTCTTTTTATATTTCAGGCTCTGAAGAATGCCTTAGTAAATGAATGATCAGTTTCTTTACAGATTCATCTGTTATTAGGGAAAAGAAGATATTCTCTGTTCATATTATTACCTACTGATACAGAGAGAAGGCTCATTGAATATTACACACAGACGCTTCACAGACTCACTGTGTGAGATGAAAGGACTTTTTCCCCACCCAGCATTTAAGCTGATGAAGAAAATAGTAGAATGGGGGACCATTTGAAGACGATCTGCAAATAAACATCTGTATCAAAGTAGATAACTTAAAAGGTATCTGTGAAAGACACTGCTAAGACCACCACTGAAAGACCACCCCACTTCCATTCTTCCTTTGAATAACAGAACCCCCTCCTCAGGTAACATGGCTGACCATTCAAAGGCTGCATTTCCCACTTCTTCTGCAGCTAAACATGGGCAAATGACTAAGTTAGAGCTACTGGAATGCAAGTGGAAGTGAAGTATGAAACTTCTCAGTCTCATTGTTAAAGAAACTTGTTTTCCCCTACTTTATGTTTTTCCTTCCTTCAAGGGAAGGGAAATAGAGGTAACTTCAGCAGCCATTTGAGACCCATTGCAGGAACCATGCGTGGAGTGTGACAGGACTTGCTTCAGGCTTCCCAGGTAACACTGTGGAGCTCCTGACTCACCATGGATTGCCAGCTACCTCTGAACTGTGATGCAAAAAAAAAGTGCTCAAGTGGCTTAGCCTATACTCTGTCTGAAACAAAATTGTATGTATTCAGTACTCTTGGAATATGCAGGAAAAACATTGCAAATCACGAACCAATGCAAATTAGGAAAGAAATTCTAATTTTGTAGATGGAGTCCACAACCACGGTATTTTGTGCAGATGAGCAACACTGTAAATCAGTGCTGATATATTAAATGATGAGAAAGAGAAAAATAAAGAAAGACTAACTGGGACAAAGTTTATAGGAGGCCACTTTGTCTATTCTTAGTTTATTGTTCTGTTCCGTGATAAATGGAGCCCTGTAGCATCTGACCTTTATTTGAACTCTTTCTTCCCCTCTCATAATAGTCATAGTCACCCTTACATTTTTTATGAATTATTGTTCCAGAACAATATTAAATATCTGTAAATCATTGTGCCTCAAATAGTAAAGAAAAAGGACAAAATATCTATCTTGAAACATTAGGAAAAACAAAAACAAATCATCAGAGCAGTATTAATATGGCCCTATCGAGTTAATAGTTACTAGTCAAAGATGGAAGCCAGAAAGAATTACATCTCACCCAGTCAACATAATATGTGGAAATACAGTAGCAATATCAGGATCATAGGGCTTTAGTAAAATTACTTTGGGGAAATTATGAAAATTCTACATGGAATTTCAAAGCCTGATTAAATTTCATGGTAAATAATAAAATTGATATTATACTGTCTCTTCATCATCCCTGGCATATAAGCCTAGGAGTCAGCACAGCCAGGACTGGCTTACAAGGCGGTCCAGGAACTGTGGCCCAGTTACAACCGCCATCTACTGGGCAAGCTGAAGTTCCCTGATTAGGAGGAATTAAAAATTCAGGAGATGTGAAAAGTACTTTGCTGAGGTCTAGAAAAGGGTAGAAGATGCGATGAGTGGCTTTGGAATTGAAATAAGAAGAGATTTAATCACAGTGTTCCTAAGAGGTCTTTCATTTATATCTTAAAAACTCAACGATACAGTAAAAGCAAAAAGCTGCAATCAGTTTAGCCAAAAGATTTTAAATATAAATATAATTTACCAGTTTTGTCACTGCTGTTATTTTGTGTGTTTTTTTTTTTAAATGAAAACGAGAAGGAGGGAAGAATAAAAAGGGGTCTAGGGGGAAAGGAGGAGGAGGGATGTTTCCAAGTGACCAGTGTGTAAGGGGGCTGAGTGACACCAAGGCACAGTGGTAGCAGCAAGGGGTCCTACAGCTGACACCACTGTAATCAGGTGCCTTGAGCTTCAAGAAGTACCCCCCCCCACCAGCACTGCAGCGTTTGATTAAAATCTATGAGTGGAGAGTGCTTTAGGAAACCAGATGATACTTTCAGTATCTTTTCTTCCTCTCCTTTTTTTTTTTTTAGTTTCTTTTTCTTGATAACTTAAAAAAAAATACCCAAATATGCCCCTTAAATTCTATTTTTTTCCCTCACAGACAAGGTCACCTTTACTTAGGACAAAACGTTCATAACCACAATGTCCTGTGATTCTGCAGCCTGTCCTTTCATCAGTGTCTTCTGAGGACACACCTGCCCCCGAACTGCAGCTTTGTGGAGCACTCTGTGTGCCTACAAAGGAACCCTTATTATTTTTTATTTTATTTAGAGACAGAGTCTCACTTTGTCCCCTCGGTAGAGTGCCGTGGCGTCACACAGCTCACAGCAACCTCCAGCTCCTGGGCTTAGGCGATTCTCTTGCCTCAGCCTCCCGAGTAGCTGGAACTAGAGGTGCCCGCCACAATGCCCAGCTGTTGCAGTTTGGCCAGGCCGGGTTCGAACCCGCCACCCTCAGTATATGGGGCCAGCGCCCTACTCACTAAGCCACAGGCGCTGCCCTGGAACCCTTATTATTCTTAATAGAAAGTGGCACACATTCTTTATCCACTAGGAATCGCTAGCTGATGGGGAGGGAGTTTGAAGTGGTGATGATGTTTTAGGTATCATGAGCGCCAGACCAGCTCTGACAGAAGGACTGAAGCATAAATGAACAGACAGCCCCAGCAACCAGACGAGCAGTTCCATCTTTCCGCTTGCTCTTGATACCTGACACATCTTCTATGCTGAAACTGGAATTAAAGGGCCTGAAATGAAAATACCCCTGGAAACCACCTGGTCAGCTAACTTCTTCCAGTAATTTGTAATTGTTCAGTGGGGCCATTAGGATAACACAAACCTCAGTTCGTTCCTGTTCTACAGAGAGGAAAAGATATCATGACAGTGTTAGAAAGCTACCAATAGGTGGGGGAATGATGGTACATGAGAAACTGGCCCTGGAATCAGGCAAACTGACCATGAAAATTGCAGGCATGTGATTATTACTTCAACTTCCTTCAAGATAAATGTGTTTGAAAGTTAATCTTGGATTCCTAATATAATTAACAGATTTGGGTATATTCTTATTAGGCTATCTTGCCAGATTCGTGGGAATTGATTTCTTTTTAATTTTGTCCTAAAATTTTACATAGCAAAACGTTGCCAGTTTCCATTTTAGAGCTTCATTTATTTTCTATGTTTAGCATATAATTTAATTGAACCTCATATGGTCTGCTGAAATTACACAGAAGCATTTTTAGATAACAGATCAATTTATCTTCTCCAAATTTACATGTTTTCCACTTGACAAGTAAACGTTTAGATTTATTTACCAGCCATCCATCCATCGATCCATCTGCCATTCTCTATATTCTCAGAATCTCACCATGTTTTCCTTAGAATTAAGCTAAGAAATCACATGCTGTGATGACTGACTTCATGCACTTATAATTTCTACTTTTCTGTGCATAATAATAAAAAATGAATTTTGGAAAAATCACATTCATGCCAAAAGATTCTTTTCCTATAACTTCAGGGGTAAGCATAGACACTAGCTGTATGACAACCATACATTGTATATTAGGGGCTTTCATAGATTAGCAAATACCAGAGCTCTACTTACTGGGACAGATGAGGGGCCAGAACATATTATTATAATATTCAAATAAGAAATTTAAATTGGGATAAACTTCCAAGGGCAAGTACAGCTATTTTTAGATGAAGAATGACAGCTTCATTCATTCTTCCTTTTCTTCAACATTTTGCGAATATCAACCATCTGTTGGCTATTGTGAGTCTCTGGGGAAGTGGAAACAAAAGGCTTGCCCTCTTCATGAGGAAAGACAATACAGTGCGGGAGGGGCATGACAAAGGCTTGGCCAGATGCCCTAAAAGCACAGAAGAGGGACACAGAATTCAGACCCACAGGTAGAGCAGTTCCCACAGAGGAAGGTAACTCCTGGGTGAGTCTGACGGTGAGTGGCAGTTGGCTTGGCAAAATGGGAGGCAAGTGGACAGTGGTGATTAGGGCAGAACAAAGAGTATGTTGCAAAGGCACGAGGCATGAAGAACAAATATATTATTTTAAGAAACGGAAATAGTTCAGAATAGCCTGCAGTGTGTTTACATGCATCTTGGCGCAGTGAGGGCAGACAGTCAAGGGCACAGTAATAAGGGACACTGGGTGCCCAGCTAAGGGGATTCGACCTTATCCTGAGTGTTAGAGGGAACAGTTGAGGATTTTTAAACAAGTCTTGAATTTCAGCATGACTGCTGGCTTACATAAACTACTACTACTAATAGAATAATGAAAACATTATTATAAAGATACTGAATACAAGAACAGGCAATTCATAAAATAATAAATAGCTAATAAACACGGAAACATGCTCAGTTTTATTTAGCAAATACCAAGGTTTCATCCTTCAATGACTGAATCAGAAAATATATTACTTAAATGTGAACATTCAATTCTAGTAAATGTGGGTGAGACATAAAGTCCCTGGATCACAGAGGGAATGATTTGTTATCTCTTTTCTGGAAAGCAATTGAGCAAAATGTATTAAAATGCTCAAATGTGCTCAAATTCTTTAACCTGGCAATTTCATTTCTAGCAATTGCTGCCAAGGAAATATTGAGAGAAGAAGCTAAAGATTTAAGTACAAAGTTATTTGCTTAATGTTAATGAAAATGGTTTAAACAAAAATGGACACAACCCAAATACTCAGCAATAGAGGAGTGGTTGAATTATGGTTGTTCAGCCAAATTTCCAAACTATGAGATGTCACTAAAATTAAAATTTAAAATAATTTCTATTGGTCTGAAATAATGCCTTATGTGTTGTATGAAGGAATCAAACAACAAAGTGAATATCTGCAGCATAATTCACATGATGATCAAAAAAACTATACATGTGCTTTTCTTTTAAAATGGGAAGAAAATGCATTACTAGGTTTATAATAATTATGTCTGAACTTTCAGATAATAGAAACTTTCATTTCTTTGTTATGATTCCAAGGCATTTACCAAGGTTGAAGAAAAATACTATGAGCACATATCACTTTCATATATTTATATGTGTGTGTGTATGTATGTGTATATATATATTTTGAGAACAAGTCTCACTCTGACACCCTGGGTGTTATGCTGTGGTGTCATAGCTAATAGCAATCTCAAACTCCTGGGTTCCAGTTATCCTCTTAATTTAGCCTCCCGAGTAACCGGGACTACAGGTGCCTGCCACAAACCTTTGGCTAGTTTTTCTACTTGTAGTTGAGATAGGGTCTCATTCTTGCTCAGGCTGGTCTTGAACTCCTGAGCTAAGGCGATCCACCCACCTCAGCCTCCTAGAGTGCTAGTATTACAGGCATGAGCCACTGCACCCAGCCATCACTTTCATATGTGAAAGTTATTTTCTAAAAGGGCAACATTAATTTATCAGTGGTGGAGGCTGAACTGGAGGTGAAAGAGAATGAAGACAGAAAGGCTGCATTTATGGGGCTGCTGCAGTAATCAAAAGAGAACCTGGGCCAAAGAGGGCCTGAGACATGAGGACCTGGGCCAAATCAGCAGCAGGAGTGTAGGAAAGATAGGTCTTCAAAGAAGGGCAAGTCCATGGTAAAGGGGCACAGGAGGAAAGAGGTGGCTGGTGACCTGCACACTCTTGGTGAATTTGGGGCAGCAGCAGATTTGCAGTGATGAACACAGGAAATATTCTGCTGCAGACAGGTTTGTTTTCTGTACCTTTGAAACATCCCAGTGGCATGTCCAGTCGACAGTTCCCTTTACAGACATGGGCTTTGCAAGACAGATCTTGGCCTAAGACAGACAGGAAAGACTTCAGCACACATGTGGAGCCTGAAGTCGGAATTTGGTAGGAGACATGTAGAGATGAGCTGACAGCTAAGGACACAGGCCAGGAAGGCTGGCTTTGGAGGGGACGCCTATTGGGATGAAGGGAGGGTAGATTAGGATGGAGATGAGGAGGGGATGGAGAAGAGAAGGGCCCCAGAAAAGAAGAAGTTCATTTCATGAAGTAGAGGGGGGTCATCTGTGTCAAAGGCCAAGGAAGGGGTCAGAGCTGGCAGGCAGCTCAGGTAGTTTTGCAAGTAAGGGGAAGACAGGACTGCAGTGAATCAAGGAGAGACACGCACGCAGAGGAAAAAACTCAGTCTACTATTTAGAGACCCTTAGTAGTTAAGAGAAGGAAAAAGGGTGGGAAGTTGCTGGAGGCACCATGCTATCAAAAGAACATCGGTTGTTAGAATGAAAGAAACTCAAGCAAGTTTCTGGATAAAGAGGAAGGGGCTAGGGTAGGGGGAGGTTTGAAGATGCAGAGGTTAGAAAGAGATGATGGATCTGGGCAGGTAGCAGGAGAGGGATTCTGACACCAGGGTCCTCTTAGTCTAAAAAAGACAGACCTGCCATTTGATCCTACAATTTCTCTACTAGGTATATATCCAGAAG
>CAUYON010126858.1:0-12242 GCA_963573935.1 Arctocebus calabarensis | reverse complement strand
GTTTTTTTTTTTTGTAGAGACAGAGTCTCACTTTATCGCCCTGGGTAGAGTGCTGTGGCGTCACACTGCTCACAGCAACCTCCAGCTCTTGGGCTTAAGTGATTCTCTTGCCTCAGCCTCCCTAGTAGCTGGGACTACAGGTGCCCGCCACAGCGCCCGACTATTTTTTTGTTTTGCAGTTCGGCCGAGGCCGGGCTTGAACCCGCCACCTTCGGTATATGGGGCCGGCGCCCTGCTCGCTGAGCCACAGGAGCCACCCAGTGCTGGGAGTTTTTAAAACGTTGAAGGCATTGTTAACATTACATCAGGTGATTTCACATTTAAATGGGGCTTCCCAGCTTGCCTTGAACAGGAACTTTCAGCTCGGGCTGAGTGACAGCTACCTCCTCTGGCCAAGGCTCAGGCTCACAGGTCACCCAAGTCCCTGCCTCTCCCTCTCATCCCACGCCAGGCTCTTCACTCACTCCAGTTTCCTGCCTGGCTCCAGAAGCATCTGAGTTTGCCATCAGTGCCAAATGGCTTTTTGTCAAGCTTTTCCTATGCCTCTTCCCTTGGGCCATGTGTCCTCTGAGGCCCTCAAAAGTGCCCACAGATGCCTGGGGCCTGGGAGGGGCTTCCAGAGCCTCCAGCTTAAGTTTCTCCAAGGAACAGGACTTCTGATGAGCTCTTGCTTCTCACTTCTGTGGCCATTTCTTGCAGGTGGAGAGACCCCACCTCCCTAATTGTCCACCCTTCCTTGATCCCATGGTTTGGGTTTACATAGGTGCCATTCACCCAGAGGCTCAAAGGCAGCTTCTAGGGGACCCATCCCAGTCTGCCCAATCTTTCCATCACTCCCTTAGAACTTGGTTACTAGCAATCTCTTTGGAGGGAGGGAACTAGGGAGTGTGGGTGAGGTGACAGGGACAGATCCAAGAGACCTGGATTATACTTTGGACTGTGGGCAATGACAGGCTGTCTAGGTTGGTAAGAAGGGACCCTAAAGGGAGAGAAAGGTGCTAAAGGGGAAAGCGGGGAGAGTCTGGCGGCTGCTGTGTGAAGCCAGCACACTCTTGGTGCTGTCATTGCGTGCTCATTGCAGCAGTGCTGGGAGAGTAGGCAGGAATGTTCAGGGGGCTGGAAGCCCCCTCGTGCCACTCAGTGGGTGCCACAGTTGTCCTCTACTTCCGGGGGCAGACTTCAGTCTGGGTAGGCCCCAGGCTATGGCAGGAGAGGTGCTGGCACCAGCTGATACCACCACTGGCCCTTTGCCAGTCTAGGCTCATGCCCAACGTTCTAGACCCAGACCCAGTTCAGCTCTCTTAAAGAGGCCTGGGGTCTGGCCTGTGCCAGCTATTGACCAACCCTTGGGTGCCATGACCCCTTTCCCTGACCTGTGCTATGGCAGGTAGGATGCTCCTGCCTGGAGGAGCTGCCCAGATGGCTCTGCTTGAGACAAGGAAGACTGGCCTGACCTGTCAGAGGAGCCGGCCCTGCCCTCCCTGACTTCCTGCCCTCGCCCCAGTACCTGAGTCAGTGGGCCTGCTGGTGGCCAGTGGAGTAGGATGAGGGAGGCTGACCACCATCAGTGCCTGTTCCACAGTCCCCACCAGGGCAGCAGAGGGTTCCAGGAGCACCTGTGCAGACCCTCTTGCTCTCAGTCTCTGCCTGGAGCCACACCTGCTCTCTCTCCTTTCAGCTTGTCCCCGTGTAGCAGCCAGTGTGATCTCTGCTCGGTGCCAATCTGGTTCCTGTCCCCCTTTGCCTAAAACGTACCATTAGCTTTTTGTTGTCTGACTTCTAGAGACAGAACTCACCTGTGATACACCAGGCCCTTTTCCATCTGGCTTCTGCCCATCCGGTCCCAAGCCTCAGCTCCTCATCCTCAGCTCCTCATCCTCAGTGCTCAGGCCACTAGGCATGTCATCCTTCTGGTTCCCCAAATAGGCTACGTGCTCACCTGCTGCCAGACCTTTGCATATGCTGCTTTCTCTAGAACTCTCTCCCTGTGATGTGTTTGATCTCTCCAAAGGGAGCACCACCCCCGCCCCCCGTGGTTCAGCCAGGGCCCAAGTCCCGTGCCCCAGCTTCATGTTCTCAGAGAACCTTTCCTTTGTGTCTTCATCTGTGGGATTGTGTCTGTCTCTCGCACCAGGCTGTGAGCAACTTAAGCCCTGTGTGGAGTCTGTCACGTTTTTCTCTGGCTATACCTGCAGGTCCAGCCAAAGGCTGGGTGTAGACCAGCTCATCAAAGGAATAGATGATTGTGAATGAATGAGTGAATGAAAGCCCTGTTAGAGCTACTGAAGGAATCCTCCTTCTGGGAGCCAGTGGCAGTGTAGAGGGCACACAGCACCGTTGCCCCCCACCCACCTCTGCTGCAGCAGGCAGTGGTCAGGCTGAGCTGAGAAGGGCAGTGCCAGTCTGGTTCATCCTAGCAGGCCCGTGCTAATTGAAGGCCTGCGTTACTCACAGGTGACCAGCCCCGGGCATTCCAGGAAGTTGTGGAGACACTCAGGGCCTCACCCAGCCTCCCAGCCCACTGTGGCTCCTGGCAGGTTGGGGAGGGTAGGTGGGCAGGAAGATGTGGTGGGCAGCTGGCAGAGAGAGAATGGGGCAGAGGCAAGGCTGGCTCCTTTGTTGCCTAGGTGAGGGATAGAGGCAGCTGCTATAGCTGGGTGACCTTTTACTCCATGACTACAGTGGTGCTAGGGTTCTGTCTGAGGGTGAGTGTCAGGGTCAGAGCAGGGATTCAGGCCTGCAGGGGCCTGGAGATAAGAAGCCAAGATCAGAAGCAAGAAACAGAAGCAGAAGAAGGCATCTGTCAGAGTTCCCCCACTCTACTCCCCTCAGAAGCGGGAAGGCAGCTCTTAGATGGGTGGGGGCTTAAAAAGAGGCCACCACAGGGCCTGGGATGGTAGGTGTGATACCTAGGCAGTGACAGGCAGGGGCTGAAGCTGAGCCAAGCAGAGTGTCAGGGCTCAGGGACTTCGAGTCAGCAGGAGTTTTTGGGGGGTTTTTTGTTGTTTTTTTTGAGACAGAGTCTCACTATGTTGCCCTTGGCCAGCTCACGGCAACATCAAACTCTTGGACTTAAGTGATTCTCTGGCCTCCCAAGTAGCTAGGATTATAGGCACCCAGCACAATGCTAAGCTATTTTTTGTTGTAGTTGTCATTGTTGTTTAGCAGGCCCAGGCTGGATCTGAACCCGCCAGCCTCAGTATATGTGGCTGGTGCCCTAGCCGCTGAGCTACAAGCGCCGAGCCTCAGCAGGAGTTCTTGAGTCTCTACTATATCGTTGAGGCCCAAGGAGTGTGGGGCAATTGAGTAGATGCCCCCAAATCTTGATGCAAATCTGGAGCCCACCTGCTCACAGGCAGCACTGGGTGGGGTGGGGCCCTACCTGGTTGGAGCAGCATCCCCCTCACCTTCCCTAGCAATGTTGGCAAAGTAAGACTCTGTTTCAAAACAGTAAAATAAGGCTCAGCACCTGTTGCTCAACTGGCTAAGGCGCCAGCCATGTACACCTGAGCTGGCGGGTTTGAATCCAGCCCAGGCCCACCAAACAACAATGACGGCTGCAACCAAAAAATGGCCAGGCATTGTGGCGGGCGCCAGTAGTCCCAGCTACTTGGGAGGTGGAGGCAGGAGACTCGCTTGAGCCCAGGAATTGGAGGTTGCTGTGAGCTGTGATGCCACAGCACTCTACCCAGGGTGACAGCTTGTGGCTCTGACACAAAAAAAAAAAAAAAAAACAGTAAAATAAATGCTCAGGTGGAGGTCTATGGGGCAGGAGCCACTGTGCCAGGGGGTGTGCCCTACCTGGGCCTCTTGGCAACATAGGGAGAGAAGGCCGAGGGTCCTAGGAACCAGGCTCGATGCAGTGGGAAGGGCTCAGAGCTCCTGGTCACTGGGACACTGCTTGGAGCTCCTCCCTAGGGTCACAGGGCTCTCAGTCCTCCCGCACCCCCTCATCTGCCATTGCCACCTGGCCATCTCTCTCCAGGTCTCTGGTGCCCCTGCTGGACCCAGACTCCAGGCTCCTGGTACTGGCAGGAAAGGTGAGCCAGAAGCTGGGGCCCACCCATGTCTACCACCCATGGCCCAGCCCTGTGCCTGTGTGCTGTGCCCTAGGGAGAGGAAGAACTAGACAGGGCTGCCAGGCTGCTGCCCTGGTCCCAAGATGGTCAGGGGAGCGGCCTCCTGCCACGGCCTCTGCTTCTTTACAGGTATAGCCGAGGTGACTGTAATTCCCCCAGCACATTGGCTTCCCAGGAGCAGGCTGAGAACAGAGTAGTGTTAGCAAACATGCAGCTCCATAAATGCTGATGCACAGCTGGTGCTACCCTGGGCTCAGCTTGGCACATATCAGCGATCTGCAGACTTCCACTGGGTTCTGTGGCTCAGGTCTTGGTGGAGGGCTGGAAGGAGCTGGGGCCAGACCTGGGCGACCCAGGCTGCCAGGGTTTGGGCAGCACATGGAGCTCAGGCTGGGCCTGTTGCAGGGTGAGAGTCAGCTGTACTGCTACGAGGTGGCCCCACAGCAGCCGGCACTGAGCCCAGGTAGGCCTCGCCTGGTTGAGGTTCTCTCTCAGCCTTCCCTCGGCCCTCCCACAGCCCACCTTGCCTATTCCCCTCTGATATCCTCAACAGTGACGCAGTGTGTTCTGGAGAGCGTGCTCCGGGGGGCAGCCCTCGTGCCCCGGCGGGCACTGGCCGTCATGGGCTGCGAGGTGCTCCGCATCCTACAACTGAGCGACATAGCCATTGTGCCCATCAGCTACCATGTGCCCCGCAAGGTGAGGGGGTCTGGGGTTGGGGGCAGATGGCTGGGGAGTGAGGGGCCCGGGCCTCACAGGTCATCTGTCTATCTGCCACCAGGCTATGGAGTTTCATGAAGACCTATTTCCAGATACCGCAGGCTGTGTGCCTGCCTCCGACTCCCACACCTGGTGGGCTGGGAGCAGCCAGCAGGTAGGCCAAGGCCTGATAGTCCTGGCCTGCACCAGGCCTAGCAGTCCCCAGTGGCTGTGCACCAGTTCAGCGGGGCCTACCTGTGTCTCCAACCCTACCCTGCTCCCCACCCTGGGGCTCTCTCCCAACTTGGCAGCCTGTGCCCACCATGGCCTCAGCTGCCAATCTCCCCACAGGTACAGAAGGTCAGCCTCAACCCAGCCCGCCGGCCCTGGCCCAGCTTCACATCCTGCCTGGTGCCCCCTGCAGAGCCCCCAGCTGATGTACCCCAGCCTTGGGTGCCGCCTGTGGATGACATAGACCCAAGTGTAAGTATCGGGGCTAACCTTGTCTCCTATGGATGGTGCAGTGTTCGTCTGTCTGACAGCCTTGGTAGCAGAGACAGAAACACATGAAATGTCAGAAAGGAACTTAATAGTATTTCCTGAATTGAGCAAACACCTAAGAAGCAAGACTTTTTACATTAAAAATATAGATTTTTGGTTACTCTTGAAATACTGGCACATCTTCCCGAAAGGTGGGGAGCTGGCCTTGCCACATGCTGTCCCTAGGCCCTGAAGTTCAGCCAGCCTTCCTGTGTTCCCCCTGACCTTTGGTCCCCTGAAGCTGGGGCTTGTGCCCACCTAGTGTTCCACAGCCCGGGGGGGTGGGCACAGAGTGATGGCCATAGAGTCACCTCCTTGTCCCCTCACACCTTGGCCAACATGCCTGGGGGCTTGCCTGCTCACCTGCGCTTTCCCCCAGGAGGGCTTCTCCTCACCACCCAGCTCGCTGACCTCACCCTCCACACCCTCCAGCCTGGGGCCCTCACACTCCAGCACCAGTGGCATTGGGACCAGCCCCAGCCAGAGGTCGCTGCAGAGCCTGCTGGGTAAGTGGGTCAAATATAGAGGTCACCTCCTATCATAGGAGGTGCCCCACTCTCGTCACCCTTCTCTGTGCTCCAGCCCTGTCTTGCCCCCACCCTAAGGTGAGGCCTCACCCAGGGCATCCCACTCATCCAAACTCATGGCTCCCCTGGGGACTGGAGCAGGGCTGCGGAGCCTCTCCTGCAAGATGGGAGGGTTCTGGGACCACTGGTTTCCTAGTAACACCCCTGGAGCTCCCAAGTTTCTCTGAGATCCTTCTGGGGAGCAAAGGTCTTGTGCCCAGGCATTATTTCCAGGCCCATGCTGTGCACCCACCTGTGGTGAGGGGCACTGGCAGCCAGGCCTGCAGCACAGGGTGAGGAGGGACAATGTCCTTACATGAGGTTCCCTGTCCCTGCCACCTCCAGGTCCTAGTTCCAAGTTCCGCCATGCTCAGGGCATCGTCCTGCACCGAGACAGCCACATCACCAACCTCAAAGGGCTCAACCTCACCACCCCTGGCGAGAGCAACGGCTTCTGTGCCAATCGGCTGCGTGTGGCTGTTCCCCTGCTCAGCAACGGTGGCCAGGTGGCAGTGCTTGAGGTGAGGGCCCCCACCCTGCCAGGGCTGCTGCTCCCTGCAGGCATCAAGGTGCTGAGGGCATTAGCCACCTGCACCTAGCTGACTGAACACAAACTGTGTGCCAAGCACCTACCCAGCCTGTCCTGTAATTCTCCAAGCTGCCCCACTGGAGTGCCACTCTTCTCCCCATTTTACAGATGAAGAGGCACAAAGAGGTTTAGTAACCTGCCCGGGTCACATAGCTGTGTAAGTGGTAGAGGTGGGTTTCAAACCCAGGCCACCTGAGCCGCAAGCCTGAGCTCTTCCCACCAGTTCACGCTGCTACCCTCTTACTTTCTGGGCCTCATGGTTGACACTTGGGCTTAGAGCACAAGATGGCTAAGGCAGAGAGCTTGGGCCATGCAGCAGTGGGGGCATCTGCTGCAGAGGGCAGGGGGCAGGTGCACTGTTTGTCCCACATCCCCTGAGGACTGGCTCTCCTGCCTGGCACTAATGGACTGCCGGGTGGGGGCACCTCCTGCAGCTGCAGAAGCCTGGCCGCTTGCCCGACACGGCACTGCCCACACTGCAGAATGGGGCAGCTGTGACTGATCTGGCCTGGGACCCTTTTGACCCTCACCGCCTTGCTGTGGGTAAGGAGGCTGGGGCCTGGTTGAGGGAGTGTCTCGGGGCCTCAATGGGCCCCACAGTGATAGGCTGCCGCTCTCTGCAGCCAGCGAGGATGCCAGGATCCGACTGTGGCGGGTGCCCTTGGAGGGCCTGGAAGAAGTACTTACCACACCTGAGGCTGTGCTCACAGGTCAGGTGGGCCCAGGATGGGGACAGATGCATAGGCACTGGCTCCTGAGGGCTCACTGTCACCCCATGCCTCTCTGCCAGGCCACACAGAGAAGATTTACTCCCTATGCTTCCATCCGCTGGCAGCCGATGTGCTGGCCTCCTCTTCCTACGACCTCACCGTTCGCATCTGGGATCTTCAGGCTGGAGCTGAGCAGCTTAGGTTGCAGGGCCACCAAGACCAGGTAGAACATCTGCAGAGGCAGGGCCCCAGCCATGGGGTGAGAGGCTGTGTCTCATGTTCCCTTCTGTCCCCAGATCTTTGGCCTGGCCTGGAGTCCCGATGGGCAGCAGCTGGCCACCATCTGCAAGGATGGGAGGGTAAGAATCTATGAGCCCCGGAGTGGCCCTGAGCCCCTGCAGGTGAGTAAATGTGGGCTTGGGGTGGCCTTCAGACCCTGTTGGGGAGCCCTGGCTGAGCTTCATGTGATATATCTCTTAATAGGAAGGCCTGGGGCCTGAGGGGGGCCGTGGAGCCCGTGTTATTTGGGTGTGTGATGGTCGCTGTTTGCTGGTATCTGGCTTTGACAGGTGAGGACTCAGGGACTGCCCTTTCCAGGTTCCAACAGCACCTGTATCCCCTTCGCCAAAGTCACACACACTTTTCAGGCTTGCAGACCTTGTCCCTGCCCCTTGTTGGATGGTTGAGTGGGTAGAGGGATAGATGAATAAGATAAATAGGTCGATGGATATAGGCAGGTGAATGGATGGATGGGGCGGGAGAGGGATGAGGGCCAGGCTCTGCCACAAAGAGCCTAGGCCTTAAATGGCCTAAGTGAGGCCCAGGAAACAGAACTAGGCTGGCTGGAAGGGCCTGGGAGATGGGCAGATGCTTTGATGGGAGATCAGGCCCTGCCCTCACCCTCCCAGCTCTAAGGACCCACTCTGCCCCTGACCCTCCTTTGCAGCCAAAGTGAGCGCCAGCTGCTCCTCTATGGGGCTGAGGCCCTGGCAGGCGGCCCCTTCGCAGTGTTAGGACTTGATGTGGCCCCCTCAACTCTGCTGCCCAACTACGACCCAGACACGGGCCTGGTACTCCTTACTGGCAAGGTGGGTTAGAGGATGGGCGGCAGGTGAGCGGAGGTGGGGGTATTAAAGTTGGTGTGGGACCAACACTGCTCCCCTCTACCCCCTCAGGGCGACACTCGCGTGTTCTTATATGAGCTGCTCCCTGAGGCCCCTTTCTTCCTGGAGTGCAACAGCTTCATGTCTTCTGACCCCCACAAGGTGAGGCCGCCTCACCCCAGGCTCACGTGGGACTGTGCGCTTCTCCGCCCCCTTGTGGTCATATGGGGCAGTGCAGGGGCCGGTGGAGCATCTGTGCTCAGCAGCTGGCAGGGGGTGACATCTAGGAATTTTGAGAGTAGTTGTTGTACTAACCATTATTAATAACTAAACTATGTAAAGTTAAACTATATGCATCTACAAGTAAATATACTAAAAATTAAGGTAATAAACCCTTATTTTTTCACTTCCTAATTGTTTTGCTGGATTTTACTGTTACTTGCGAAGTTGTGGTTGTGCATATCCTTCTGTTGGAGTCACGTGGTGGGAAGGCCATGTGGTGCGTTACTGTGTGTCTCTTCCCAGCGTATGTCCAATGAGCTGGTAGTATGACATGGTCCTTGGTGGAAATAGGCAAATACTGCACATAACGGCCTGTCCCTTCTAAGAGCCAGTTGTGAAACATTACTAGCACATCACTGTGCAGGGACAGGCCGTGTTCCTGGTGGTCCACCCTGGGGATGCTCCAACTTTAACCCTTTGATTCCACAGGGCTTCGTCCTCTTGCCTAAGACAGAGTGCAATGTGCGGGAAGTAGAGTTTGCCCGATGCCTACGGCTGCGCCAAACCTCCCTGGAGCCCGTGGCCTTCCGGCTTCCCCGAGTCAGGGTGAGATAGGAAGCCAAGGACTCCAATGCCCAGCCTGCTTCCCAGCACCCCTCGGGCTGTGGGTCCTGCCTACCCTGAAATGTCCTTACTCATCATTTGTTGGCAATACCTACCCCCTTATTCTTACGAGATTCTAGACTCAGGGGAGAGTCCTAGGTCTTGCCATATCCATCTCCTGATGGAAACCAGTGTGCCCTGGGCCTCTGGCCTCAAAATAGCCCCGTCCTCCCCCTACAGAAAGAGTTCTTCCAGGATGATGTGTTCCCAGACACAGCTGTGAGCTGGGAGCCAGTGCTTAGTGCAGAAGCCTGGCTGCGGGGTGCTAATGGGAAACCTCGGCTTCTCAGCCTGCGGCCACTGGACATGACCCCAGGTAGACTGAGGGGCCAGATGGGGGGAGGCACCAGGGGTGAGGAGGGTGGAGAAAAGGACAGAAAACCACGTCCAGTCTCCTTTCTTGCTGGCCTGCAGAGACCCTTGGCACTCCCAGGGTTGTGGTTGCTGTATCCACACTGTCTCTGAGCCCCTGGAGGGAGGTACCCACCCCAGACACACACATGCAGATGCACACGCACTGGGACCTAGGGCAGGCCTGGTGAAAAGGCTTCAATCGCTGTTACATCACCTCTGGGGTCTGTGCCACAGAATACAGTAGGATTTGGCACCAATGAGACCCAACCCAGGGACTCTCTGATACCTGTCCTTGCCTTGTCCCAGTGAGCCAAGCCCCCCGTGAGGCCCCTGCCCGTCGAGCCCTATCTTCAGCGCAGTACCTGGAAGAAAAGTCAGACCAGCAAAAGAAGGAAGAGGTAAGCATGGGAGGGAGATGGTTGTGTGGAAGAGAAGGGCTCAGGCTGTGCCATTGTCCCTGCACAAGGAGAACAGCTACATGTCACATACCCTTCCACGCCAGAGCTTGGTGGGGCATGAGAAGCTGGGGAGGGCAATGTGAGCCCACCTGGTGAGGCTAAACCCAGCTAATGCTGGAGGTTTGGACCCAAGTGAACCCTGGAGTACATCTGAGTGTTTGAGGGAATGTGTTGGAAGAGTAGCCCCTATCTCTGGTGCCATACATCACAGTCTGCCTTTGACTCTCCTGTCACTGTCTTTTCTTTTTCAATGAAAGCTCATCAACTTTGTCAGGGCTCTAATTAAAATGACTCTTTTCACAACATTGCTGGGGTTAAAACTAGAGGGACATCTCATGCTGTTGGCGTTGGGGAGCCCTATTCCTTGCCCACCTCTTCTGCCTCCTTTGCAGCTACTGAATGCCATGGTGGCAAAGCTAGGGAACCGGGAGGACCCACTCCCCCAGGACTCCTTTGAGGGTGTGGACGAGGACGAGTGGGTGAGTGGCAAGTGACCCGGCTTCTCAAATGGCAGGACCACTCTCCGGGCACTGTGAGGCACCCCTCACCCCCCTTCCTGGGCCCTCTTGACTTCCTGCCACTCTTCTTTATCACCCCAGGACTAGCCTGCCTGTTGACCACGTCTGGCCTCCGGCCTACTTCACATCTCATCCTCAAACTGGAAGATGCCTCTCTGGGCCTGGTACCCCCATCCCAGAAGCCCTGGCTTCCCATTGTCCCTGGTCACCTCCACAGCTGCTGTGGATCTTCTGATCTCGGCTTTCTCTAAGTCTGGCTGTTGCTTCTCAGCTGCCTTCTAGCATGTGCAGCCAGGGGGCTTGGGGTGGTTGATAGCTGTCCCTGGGCAGGCCCTGGGTTCCCTGCTGTGCCCTACCCTCTCCCTTGTCCTAGGCTGGTTCCACCCTGGGCTGGCTTCGTCTAGCAACCTTCAGTGACTGCACACTGTCCCATCTTGCCTGCTGCCCCAGTTCTGGACAAGAGCCTTGGAGGCTGGCCCCCCACCAGGCTGTCTGGAGCAACACCAGCCTCAGGGGCCTGAGAGCAGTTGCCCTGTTCCCCAGCTTGCAGCCAGGACTAGGGGGCATCACAGAGTTGATGGTCCAGCAAGGGAGGTGTTGAGCCCCACAGGGACTAGCTCGCATATGCCGGATGTTCTCAGCAATTAAACTTTTCTAAGCTGGCCCCTGTTGTGCTGCTGTGGTCACTGGGCTGGTTGGGAAGGGGAAATGGACAGGCATGTGGGTGGCCCTAGGATCCCCTCATCCCAGCCTCACTCTGCTCTTGAGGCCTGTCCAACTGTGTGCTACTGGGAGTACTGTGTCCAGCACATAAGCTCCCAGGAGTGTTCTGGGCAGTGGTCTGCTCCAGTGACCAGGGGAGATATGGTTTTCCAAGGAGCTTCAGCTTGTTGTAGCCTGTCACTTAGGGAGCCAGACTGCATGCAAGTGAGCAAAGGGTGTGTGGAGAGGGCTGTAAAGAAGGTAGATTGTGGCCCGGCACCTGTGGCTCAACAAGCTAAGGCACCAGCCATGTACACCTGAGCTGGAGGGTGCAAATCCAGCCCAGGCCCACCAGACAACGACGGCTGCAACCAAAAAATGGCTGAGCGTTGTGGCAGGCGCCTGTGGTCCCAGCTACTTGGGAGGCGGAGGCAGGAGACTCGCTTGAGCCCAGGAATTGGAGGTTGCTGTGAGCTGTAATGCCACGGTACTCTATCTAGGGTGACAGCTTGAGGGTCTGTCTCAAAAAAAAAAAAAGAAGGTAGATTGTTGTATGCAAGACAGTGACGGGGCAATACAGGGGAAGTGGGGTATTCAAGGTTCTGAGAAGGTGCCATTGCAGCTGAGGAGAAAGACCTGAAGGCCTGGAAGGAGCCATAAGAAGGACATAGACACTGGTGGGCACTGACAGAGAAGGATTTGGAGAGTTGGATGAAAGGGAAGAAGGGCAGTGGTGCAGCACTTAGCCGGGTAGAGTGCCTTGGCGTCAAAGCTCACAGCAACCTCCAACTCCTGGGCTTAAGCGATTCTCTTGCCTCAGCCTCCCAAGTAGCTGAGACTACAGGCGCCCACCACAACGCCCAGCTATGTTTTGGTTGTAGTTGTCTGTAACCGACCAGGCAAGAAGACCCCTAAAGGCCCCTAACTGTTTCAGCCTGAGTCCCCATCTGTCTCAAACCCCCCTTTTTGGTTTAATTCTGAGAACAGGTTTCTGACAAGGAAGTTCTCTGAGTTCCCTGACTCCCTAGCAATGTCTAAA
>CAUYON010126856.1:0-33929 GCA_963573935.1 Arctocebus calabarensis | reverse complement strand
TTTAGCTGGCCTGGGCCGGGTTTGAACCTGCCACCCTCGGTGTATGTGGCTGGCACCGTAACCACTGTGCTTCGGGCGCTGAGCCAGACACATACTTAAGGTTTAAATATTCAGTCTTTCTGTTTGCTCAGGCCACCTTTGCTCCCATTTCATAGACACTAAGACACACCACTTGTTCTCCAGGGTTTACTTGTGAACAGTCCTCAAATGAGACAGGACCCTCCTCTCCGGCTCGTCCTCTGAACTTGCCCTAGGCATTCCACTGCAGTTTCTCCAGTGTCTTCTCTTACATATTTCTGTTACTTCTCACCTGCAAATTCCTACCCTTGTACACTGTAAGTGCTCAATAAATGCTTCCATAGGTGAATTCGATTTTCAGAGTTTCTCTGGACAGCATTCTCCCTTTTGCTTTTCTCTTCTAGATCATCACTCACAGTCTAAGAGGTGGGAACTCTGAGAGAGCACTTACATGGTGGGAGGGGATTCTATGATTACATCATCTTCTTCGCAAGTTTTTTCAGGGGAAATGCAAATGAAACTAGCATAATCGGCTTTCTAATGTTCTTGTTATACTTTTATTTAGGTCTGTGTGTTTCTACAGCAACATATTTTTAAACTGCCAACTCGATCCCCTAAAAAATAAACATTCTGCAAATCTCTTTTTTTCTAGAGTAAAAACCCAATGACATATAGTTTTATCAGAAAAAATAGCACAAAACAGAAGCCAATATTCTAGATAAGCTGGCTTAATAAAATAGACTATCGTAAATGTCCACAAATTTATCCCATAAGGACTATGCTAACTGAATATTATATTTAAAGGGCAAACCAATTAGAGGTAATAAATCCCTGCACTGTCATAGCAATCGTTGCCATTTTATAAGAGCACTTTGTCACACTAAAAACAAGTCATAAGAGGTCATTAATTGGTCAGCAATGTCACATCAAAACACCACCAATTATACTGACTCTGCAGTCTATTCAAAACATATATTAATGTAACTCAACTTTAAGTAGAATTTCTATTGATTTACATAGCATCCAAGTCAGAAGTCTCGTATTAGGAAATTGGAGTCCATTTATGCATTACGTAAATGCAAACACCATAACATAGGATCTAGCCAAATATAGGTCCTACTTCTATAATACTGAAACTAAAGGATTTACCAAGGTTACGGCATAAAGTAAGTAACCTTCACATGAAGGTTACGTTGATGTTTTAAGAATCCCAGTATTACGACCACTCCTTTAATCCCAAACCATTCCAAATAAAACCTAATCTCTTACCAAAAAAAGTGTTGATTTCATGCTGTTCCTGGCTGTCTCATTTCACTTGTGAATCTGCTGGAGTTTGGGCAGCAGTTATGCCCATCAGCGGGCCCTCCAACCCTCTTTAGTACTTGAAAATTTCCAATGCTCTGCAAAAAGCAACAGGAAGGGTCTGCAGAAAACCTAGAATGCTACATCATGCCTGGGCCACAGCACATAACACTTCTTAAAGCAGACGCAGGAGAACAGGCTTCAGGGCTAAAAGGGAGAGGAAGGCTTGGGGAGGCCAGAACGCAGGAGGCTGCCTTGAGACTTCCATCTTCCAGAAGACCAGGAGAAGTGCTACTGGCCAGTCTCTGGATGCTCCAGAAGAAGGGCAGAGGGATCCTGCATAGCACCCAGAGAAACTTGGAAGTTGAGACTGGGCCTTTATGATAAAGATTCCACACTTGTTCAAATGAAAAACGTTCTGTGCTAAGATAACACGACCATAGCAAATGTTCAGAGAGTGCTCCTGTTTTCAGCACTTTTCAAATAGAAACTCATTAACACTGACGATCCTATGATACAGAGACTGTCATTATCCCCATCTGATCAAGGGGGAGGCTGAAGCACAGGAGGTTCGGGCAGAGTTGAGATCTGGTCCAGGGGGATAGGCTTGGAAGTTTGTTCTCAACCAGCATCTTGATATGGCTTCTCAAATGAGGTTGTTCCAAACCCTGGACCCTGCACAGACTGGAGGCCCCACAGAGGGAGATGGAAGGGTGGTACTCGCTGGAAATATTCTTCTATGTACCCTGCAGATCTATGTCATTGTTTTGTAAAGTTATGTTTTAACAAATTCTCTCTTCTTTGGTTGTTCTAGGAAAAGATCTAATGTAGTAATGTGATCTAATGTCCTATCATCTTTTCTTTATTAGATTCTTTTCTTTTTGTATTAACAGATCATGCACTTAAAAAGCACAAGAGTCTGGAATGAGACAGGCCTGGGTTCAAATGCCAGCATAGTCACTTACCAGTTGTTGGGACATAAGTCAGTCAGTATCTATGAACCTTAGCTGCCTCCTTTGCAAAATGGAAATAATAACCAAACTCCTAGAAGGGCTGTGTGGGATTAAACGAGACTGCATGCAGACCAGTGCTCAGAAACTGCCTAGAAGTCTAATTAAGATGCAGCGGGACAGGGGCAAGACCTTGCACTTCCCACAAGGTCCCCAGTGATGCAGAAGCCGCTGTTTAAAACCTTCAGTATGCTCTGATTATTATCAAAGATTATATTCCACTCCATAGTTATAGGACCAGTCAGAAGTCGTGACGGCTTGAGTCACATTGGTCTCTGCAGACTGACACCTGACATCACGAACGTCTGTGTCCCCAGCACTCCCTGCATGTGGCCTGCCTGGAGAGGACCTAACAGTTACTTACCAACCCATGACAGCTGGGAATCTGGGAATACTGTGTATTTCTAAGTTATGTCCCTTAAAAGTTACATGTCAAAGACCATAGCAAGCTGAAGTATCAGAATTAAGCCACAAGCTCAAGAAATGTATTATAAACACTTCTCAGACTAAAATATGAAGGCTTTGAGTCTCAAATGTCATATTTTTTTGTTTGTTTTTTGAGATAGAGCCTCCAGCTATCACCCTGGATAGAGTGCCATGGCATTACAGCTCACAGCAACCCCCAATTCCTGGGCTCAAGAGAGTCTCTTGCCTCTGCCTCCCAAGTACCTGGAACTACAGGCACCTGCCACACGCCCGGCCATTTTTTGGTTGCAGCCGTCATTGTTGTTGGGCGGGCCCAGGCTCGATTTGAACCCGTCAGCTCAGGTATATGTGGCTGGCGCCTTAGCCTGTTGAGCCACAGGCACTGAGCCTCAAATTTCATATATTATATGCATATATGTTCATATATGAAGATATTATCTATAAATATTTTATCTAAGTAGAGAGTAAGGTAGAGACTATGACATTCTATGTATGTATGTATGTATGTATCTATCTATCTATCTACCTACCTACCTAGTGCATTTAACTAGTTTTGGTCCCTGGACACAGTGGAAAGGGCTCAAATGGGAAGCTATGTAATAAATAGCTCCCTTTCTCATGTGTTAAGAGACTTGAACGGTGAGGCACTGCACTGAGCTGGGTTAACCTAGGCTACGGTCTTGCAGTAAAACTAGAAATTAATGATCACAAGCTGCCAAGGTAGGTGAATTCCTCTGTCATTCCTTAGCAGTCCTTCCTCAACCTTCCCTCTTCTCTCCTAGACGCTGACTACTTATGCCATCTTAAACCTGCCAGTCCCCTTAGTAGCACATTTTTACTCCTTTCTTCCAAACTGGATCAAAATGCCATCTTCCATGGTTCACTGCCAGACAGGGAAAAGCAGTATAGCTGACCCTTGAGAAACACAGGTTTCAAGTATCCGGGTCCACTTATAAGTGTTTTTTTTTTTTTTGAGACAGAGTCTCATTATGTCGCCCTGGGTAGAGTGCCATAGCATCACAGCTCACAGCAACCTCAAACTCTTGGGCTTAAGCGATTCTCTTGCCTCAGACTCCCAAGTAGCTGGGACTATAGGCGCCTGCCACAACGCCCAGCTATTTTTTTGGTTGCAGTTGTCATTGTTCGGCAGGCCCTGGTTGGATTTGAACCCTCCACCTTCGGTGTG
Source organism: Arctocebus calabarensis (assembly GCA_963573935.1). Lineage (NCBI taxonomy): Eukaryota > Metazoa > Chordata > Mammalia > Primates > Lorisidae > Arctocebus > Arctocebus calabarensis. Next base: position 29,987 of record CAUYON010126856.1, on the reverse strand, counting down.
TGTGGCTGGTGCCCTAGCTGCTGAGCTACAGGCGCCGAGCCAATAAAAGTGGATTAGTTCCACCACCTCTCCTGCCTTCCCTGCCACCTCCCCCACCTCTTCTGCTGTTACCTGAGTGCCTCCCCCCCCCTCCAGCCTACTCAACAGGAAGACGACAAAGAAGACTGCAGAGATAACCCACTTCCACTTAGTGAAAAGTAAGAGTTTCTCTTCTAAAAGATTTTCCTAATAACGTCTTCTTTCCTCTACTTAGTTTAAAGGCATATACAGTATATGGTACATACAACATACAAAACGTGTCAATCAACTATTTATGGTCATTAGTCAAAGTTTCCAATCAACAGGAGGCTTTTGGTGAAATATTATGGGGGGGGAGTCAAAAGTCCTAAGTGAATTTTTGACTGCAGGGGTGGGGTGGGGTGGGTGCCCCAAAGCTCCAAATTGCTCACGGGTCAACTATAATTAAAGGTGTGATAAATCCAAATACTCCCAGGAAAGGCTTGCATTCTTAGGGTAGAGATGGGCTAAGGGGCTGGGTGGTGGAGCACAGGCTGGTATGGTAGGGATAACTATGAGGCTCCAGCCTGTCCCCAGTCCTGTCTTTCAAAATCTCTGCAGATTCCCAGAAAAGGTACACACTGTCACACGCCTACTGCACCTTTGGGACTGCCCTGCATCCCATAGGATTAAAAACTGCCAATGTCACTGCCTAGAGAGAGAGCAGGAGCTGAACTGCCCATCTCGGGATGTAGAGGGGGTCTCCAGGAAAAGGAAGCTCCAACTAGGGCTAAAAATGAGAAAAACCAGCCCAAAGCATGCTGCATGCTTGGAGGAGTTGCCTGAAAACTCCAATGAAGCCCAGATACTCTGGGCTTAACAATTCTGTAAGACAGCTCCTGCGTTCATTATTTTTGAAAACTCTGTTACCCAAGACTTGGGCAAAATTTACAATACAGACACATACACTAGAACCTCTGTAAGCTGACCACCTAAGGGACTGTAACCAACTGGTCAACATAAGGAATTGAGCCGACTGTACTGATACATACATGTGGTGGATGTCGGGTCTATGAAAATTAGGTCGGCTTAAGGAGACGGTCAGCTATGGAGGTTCCACTGTACATATAAATAGAAAACAACTAAACCTGTCTGTCACTAATGAAAGCTTGATGTCATATATAAATGTGTCTCCTTTGAGGAGAACGAAAAGGTTGTATCAGGTTGCTAAAGTATAATCAGCTGAAAAAGGAAGGAAGTCTGATCGTAAAGAAAGCGTTGAACAGACTTGGGAGGATTACTGAAAACCCAGAACAGACTCACTAGGTTCAGCCTTCCGTCGTCCTAATGGGTATAGCAGGGTCTGACATCGAGTTTATGGCCACGGACATTAGACAATATGTCCTATTCAGGTACAACCTCAGCACATGACCTCTTTTTGCCAGGAGGTATCTCCGAAGGCTTAAATGTTCACTTATTTCTAGACCATGTAGCAGCTCATTCTCTGTTATAAAGACTCGACTCCATTCAGAACTCATCCTCGCTTGAAGGAGAAGAGGAAGCCTTTCAGAAATCTGAAAACCAAAAAGAAGTTTATAGAGCCTAAAACTTTAACAGGTCACCTGTTTTCACTCTCATGTTCATGTATCAAAGCAGAGAATTACTTCAGCTTTAAAGGTACCGGTCCCAGTCTCGGCAAATCCCTGCAGAGGGCATGGACTGAATCCTGCTCCTCTGTGTAGCATTTAATAAGCAGAAAGATGCTTAACTAACATTCATTAATTTAATTCAGCATCTTAGAACACTAGAAGAGATAAAAAAAAAAAAGCAAAGTGCACCAGTGCAATGTTTCAAACCCCAAAGCCACATTTTTTTTCATTTTAGTTTATCAGAGTCAACCAATCAATATCCCTTTTTGATTTACCGATTAATTCACTAATAACTGGATCCTCTTAGACCACAACAGCTGTATGGGGGGAAAGGGGAACTAAAAAACGACTCTACTTTAAACACAATCATTCAAGAGAATGAAAGAGTGGGTCAATTAAAGCAACCATCACAGCCATTACCATAACTCTGTCCTCCCCCAAAGCCAGGTAATCCACACTACCCTATCCCTTATCTCCAGAGAAGTCTTTAATTGTATAGTGCAGTGACTAAGTCAAGAGAAGTAAAATAGGTTCTACAAATAAAAGTTTCTAGTGTATGACAGACAGACACAGATTACTAGTTTACATGTCCATCCCAAGATTTCTAACAGGTAACTGTACAGGAACTTCTATAGTAATTGTATTTTTGAGGTGGCAATTAAGACACCAGAAAGATAACTTGAAAGTCAAGTTTGATTGTATAACCCAAGTAGGGCTTCGCCTGACCTCTGCCAAGGTGAGAACTCTACCTAAGGAGTCTCACCTACAAATAGTGGTCCTCTGAAAAGAAGGGCTTCTTTCTGCTTGACATCTTCTTACTAATGACAAGAGGGAGGCCTCTGGGTGACATTTGCTTGGGGAGCCAGGTTTTAAAAGTCAGAGAGATACAGAGATTTAAGTTTCAGATGAATGGGATTCATGTTCTTATTTGGCTGCCAATACTTCTTTATCTATTTCATGGATCAGCTTGAACAGACAATGAACTGACATTTAATGTCGGTTTATATCAGTTTAAAATAATACAACTGAATACTGAAGGCAATATTAACTTAGGAGTGCAAAAAAGAGAATATAAAAGTACAGATTTCTTCCCAAAATGACTGCCGTAAAACAATGAGAATATCATCTCTTAACTTTCCTTATTTTGAGCTAGTTAAAATAGGTAATGAGGCCAAAATTTAATTTCTCCACCACTTGGACTTTTCATAAAGGAGACTAAGCATTCTTATAGGAGAATAATGAATATTATCACAAACTAATATTAAAAATCAGAAAAATGCCCATTTTTAAGAAGGCAGTTAATCCTAATAGCTTTAAATAACCACTGCAAAGAAGTCCTGCCACAATGGCTCAACTCCTTTCACATTTATGAAAGTCTGATTCCATCAATAAGAAAAAAGAATATCCCTCACCCTTAGCCTTCAAATTCAAAATAAGACTTTAGCAATTATTTCAGAATTACCTAAAATGCATGATTTCCCCCCCTAATAAGTAGATAAATATTTCATTGTCCTTCTGACAAGAGCACCTGAGTGAACCCTGGATTCCAGGGCTGTCAGCCTCCGGCTTCTCCTCAAAGGTAAGTTCATGAACGACTAACTGTGTCTGCCCTTTGGAGGCTGCTCCTGTTCCCAGCTGGGAAAATGTAAGGACCGACTCTGGCCCGCAGTGTAGACAATAAAACACCAACACAGTGCATGTGCACCACCACCCCAGAAACTTTCCACTAATAGACTTCCTCTTTATGGAATTCCTTTTAAGTATTTCTGGAGATGATCTGGGTTAGTCAGGCAAGTGCGACTAAACACACCCTGTCACAGCTTCCAAGTGCTTCTAAGTATGTTTTATCATGAGCTAATTTTCCCATTTTTGTTCAGCACAGCCTACAAAAACTTTAGTGACAAGGGTATGACAGTAAGAATCTAAACTTCTCTTAGTATTTTTTTTCTCTGTGAATGACACAGAAGATAATTACAAATCTCTTATCATTCATCTAAGCTGACATGCCTTTCTCTCACAAAATGCTCTATTTTTATGCAAAGACAACAGCTAGAGGATGGAGAATACAGTCCCCCCAATTTTTTTTTAAAGAGACCACCTGGGAGCTAGCAGGCTGCACCAAAAACTGGATCCTCTTAGATCACAGCCGCTATGTGGAGAGGAGAGGGAACTAAAACACGACTCTACTTAGAACACAACCATTCCAGAGATTTAAAGAGCCGGCCAATGAAAGCAACCATCATAGCCATCAGCACAACTCCTTCCTCCCCCAAAGCCAGTCACTTCACCTGGGTAAAAAAAAATCACCAATTCCATCATCAGTGGCAAGTATTTTCAACCAGTTCTATAAAATGATAAACGTATTAACACCCTCAAGAAGTAAAAAGTCAATGCATTTAAAATAGCAGGCTCTTCATCTTTTGAGAAACTTGCAACATTAGAAGAGAATCAAAACATCAGTCAGTGTGCAGTCTGTTGAGAAGCCTAAAGTGAAGGTGAAGCCAGCGGATGGAATTCAGTGTGATTAGCTGGTCAGTATCCGGTTAGACAGCCCATGTTTATAATTAGGTAACAATGACTGAAGCTTGAGGTACACAGGGCATTTCCTGGGGATTAATGACCAGCCAGAAGACTTGATGACCTAAAGCAATACCACAGGCCAGCAACTTCTGCCAGTCAATCTGTAGGAAATGCCCTGGACCTCAATCCTAACAGGGACTTCCATAAATACAGAAGGAAAAACTTTAATACCAACTTTTCACTTAAAGTGCATATCACAGATTGCTCAGACTTCATAAAGTGAGTTCCACATTAGTTACTAGTTTTAAGGCAACTTATTTTTTTTTTTAACTTACTATAGCCCAAGTGAAATAAATGTGTATGAACATTTATTTGTACTGTTTTAACTAATAGGGACTCAGGGCTAAGATCCTGTTTGAGAGTTATAATGATCATACATGCAACAGATGGACTCTCAAATCTATATTTAACTTGGGAGTTACTTAATAATAACTCAAGAATAATAAAAGCATCAGTATACAGTTTTATAGAACTGATTTACCTTGCTAAGGTAAATAAAAGATGTGGCCAAGGGGTTGCATTCCTTAAAACAAAACAAAATCCCCTAATCTGTGGATCTTTAAGTCATGATTCTATGTAACCCTGGTGTCAAGAAACTGGCAGACATTATTATCCCAAGCACATATATGTTTTAATAAACTTCCTTAGGCTTTTAACTGTTAATTAATCAGTTGCTACTACCCTAAATGAGGTCATTTCAGGAGTTCTTACTTTATCAGAAGACTGTGAACATTTATTTTTGCTTTCAAAGATAGAGCAAACCCAAGTTCTCTTCTCCATTCTTAAAACTCTTCTAACACAACTTACCTGCCAGAAATGTACTACGTACACCAGAAGTACAGAAAGACACGGAGCCTACATGTCTTGTGTATTTTAGAGAACTCTGATGTTTATATTATGTTTATATTACCATTCATGGCCCATTTCTCAGTTGGCCTTGAGGCTTGCCGATTAGCTCAGGAAGGAACGTTTGAAAGGGTCAGTTTGTCCAGAACTGGAATTTCCACTTTGGAAAAAGCACAGAGGTACCTGACACTATTCCTAGAGGGCTCGCCCTGCACTCCCAGAGTAACAGTCAGAATTCCTACTTGTGCTTAGTGCGGGGAGGTCAAAGTTGTAAAACCTCCACGGGGCTCTGTCTGCCTGCAGAATTGAAAGCATGGTCCCCTAGGCCCTCTGGGTTTCTGACCCCTAAAGGATCCCCCCAAATGAATATAACATTAATACTGACAAATATATTCTTCTAGGAAAAGTAGTAAGGAAAGAAGTATCTAACACATTAAACCCTAGTCTTAATTTAGAATTCAGTACCACTTAGAATTATACACTTTTAAGGCTGAAATATTTCCCTCATCTTTCTTGAGGACACTGAAGCCCAGAGAGGTGAAATGATTTGCTCCAGCTGGCTCAGGTTCTGGGCTAGCATTTTTTACCTCCTGAGTTATATCTGCCTCCTAGGTGGTGAGCTCTGTGGGGACAGACACACAGCAACCCTTCAGTGCCAGAGCTGGGCACCACAGCCCACACCCCAATTTGCAGCCTAACTGGTATCAAAGATACCAGGTTCCCACCTGAATAATAACTTACAAGGGAATTTAACTTATGGAAACTATACCCAAAACACCACTTTACATTCAACATGTTACAGTTATCAACTGGCACTCAAAGGCCAGGATCTCTACTCTCTGCCCCTTTTCTTTACAAAAAGAAAGCTACAAGAAGTGAGATTGGCAGGTTTTCTTTTTAATAATTTATAACTGTTTTTCTACCTTCCTAGGTTATGGAGAATATGTAATAGAGTATTTTAAAGGTTGCTTTACTCAAATATGTTTTAAGTAACTGCATCCTTTGTATGTAACACGTTCCCTCACTCTTTGCCTTATAAAACTCATTCAGTGAAGAGAGGCTGCAAGAGAGAGCTAATCCTTTTGTTCTGAGAACTTTGAAGTTTTTCTCCTGTGTAGCAGTGATTTGTTAGATAGTATGCCCTTTCTCACATCTTTTAAGGGTAGGTGGAAACTTTCCCAAAAAGCACTGAGAGAATTAAGCTTCTAAGGGTGAAACCAAATTCAATACAGTATATTGCCTACTTTTAAAAACTTCCATCCTACCCAGACCTGCATTCGCACAAAAGTTAGTCCCCAAGTGGTACCAGAGAAACATTTCATGCATAGAGTTTGGTTTGGTTACCTGGGTGGGGGAAACAATAGCAGGTGAAACTATTGTGGGAGAATTGGTGCTTCTGTGCCCATTGGCTTCTGGAAGAAGAGGCAGGGGGTCGTGTTTCACGGAAACCACCACCACCGCATCCACAGGCTCCGAGGGGCGGATACAAAGTCTTTTGGGGGAAGAGGGGCCGCAGATCTCCCCCGACCCGAACACCGACTCGTACAGGGAGCGCTTGGGCGCAGCCTCGGATTTCACGTCGGGCCCAACCTGGCTGTCTTTGGGGAGGAGGTAAGCGTTCCCCAGCGAGGGCGGCTGGGAGCGGTGGTGGTGGGAGGGATGGGTGGGGGGATGGTGGGAGTGGTGGCGAGCCGCCCCGTTCAGAGCCTCAACGTAGCAGCCCTGAGGGGCGGGCGAGCCCAGCTTGGTGCCGATGCCTGCGATGCTGTTGAGGGTGGCGATGGAGACCGCGCCGATGCAGTGGTTGGTGTAGGTCTTGGAGAGCTTGGCCGCCTTGGAAAGCATCTGCATCCTGGTGCCCAGCAAGTTCTTGCCGATGGCTTTGTTCTCATACCAGGTCACATCACCCTCGCTGCAGTGATCCCGGGGCCGCTGGAAGAACGCCTTGCAGAGGGGGTTGCGCTTCGACAGGTACTTGACGAAGCTGGCGTAGGGGCAGAACTCTGTGCCTGTCTCGTACATGCGGGGCAAGTTCTCCTCGTCGCTGCTCTCAGCGCGCTTCTTGCTCCAAGAAGATGAGCGCGACTTGTGGTAGGGCCCGAGGGACTTGAAGTAGACGAACTTGCGACCGTCCTCATCCATGGCCAGTCCAAAAGAGTCCTCCTCCAGTTCGCGTTGATTCTCGCGGCCGCGCGTGCAGAAGTACATGCACGTCTCGAACCAGACCTTGTTGAGCAGCCCAAAGGGCGTGTTGGTGCTGAAGACGCTGGAGGTGTATAGTTTGCGCAGGTCGGCGCGGGTGATGGCTTGCTTCTGGACCACCGGCCCGGCGCCCTGCTCCTCGAGCTTGCGGATGACTGCGGCCAGCGTCAGGTTGGCGCTGCGCAGCTCGGGGTCCTTGGTGAGGTCGAGCGTGCGACAGTACGGGGGCTCGTTGAGGTAGCGATTGAGGGAGCTGCGGATGCTGATGAGCGACGACTTGCTGTAGAGCTGGCCGCTCTTGGAGCGGGCCTCGGCGTAGAAGGAGCGCAGCACGCGGCACAGCGCCCCCTTGTCCATGGTCTCGAAGTCCGGGCTCTGCGCCTTCTCGCTCAGGTACTCCCGGAAGATGCGCACGGCGTAGCGGGTGGCCAGCCGGGTGTTCTCGCTCAGCCGGGCCCGCTCGGGGCGCTGCAGCACGTCGGGGTCCATCTCGGCGCCGTCTCCGGGCGGCCCGCCGCGGGCCCGGGGCGCCAGCAGTCGCGGCGGCGCCTCGGGCTCCAGCGCGGCGGTCTGGTCCATATTGATCATATGGACCGGCTCCGGCTCCAGCTCCTCCCCGGCCGAGTCCTCGGGCTCCAGGGGTTCGTCCCAGTCCAGCCCCATCTCCTCCTCTTCCTCCTCCTCCTCCAGCCCCCCACCTCCGTCCTCCTCCTCGTCCCCCGTTATCTGCACCTCTTGGATTTCGTCCTCCTCCTCTTCTTCCTCCTCCTCTTCTCCCGCGCTGCAGTAGTGCGGGCGGCCGTGGTGGCGGCGGCCGCGGCCCCCCGCACCGCGCTCGCCCTCGCCCCGCTCCCCATTGTTCTCGGCGGCGGCGGCGGCGGCGCTGGCGCTGCCGCCCGCGCTGGTGTTACAGTCCCCGCTGCCAGGCATTCTCGCCATATTGCCGTCTCTCTGCCAGTCCTCGGGCAGGGCGCATGCGCTATATTGGACCGCAGCGCTGAGAGCTTTTGTGTTTAATGACCTTCAGCTACCGGGAGGCAAAGCCGGGCTCTTAAAGGAGCCGCGCTCCAATTGTCATTCCGGAGCGCTGCTCCGGAGGGGCAGCGGCGCGCTGGGGATGGAGGGGAGGGGAGGGACGGTGGGGGTAAATTAGACGGGGAGAGATAGGGTAGAGGCCGGAGGCTGGCCGGACCTTCTTCCTCCCCCACCCAGCTCCCCACTTCTAAGAAAACTTTGGAAGAAAAAAAAAAGGAAGGGGAGGGAGAGCTGTCGGTGGGGGCGAAACACTCCCAACTTACCCTCTGGCGGAGTATTGCGCGGGCCCGGGCGAGAGAGAGGGAGGGCGGGCGAGAGGGCGGGACGGTCTCGCTTCTCTAAGTAATGCCCGAGGAGCAGTGCCCCTTCCACCGCCCCCTCATTGCCCCCCGGACGCGGGGGGTCGGGGCGGCCGCTGCGCCGGGCTGGCCGCGGGTGCTGCTGCGAGAAGCCGGTGTCTGGGGCCGCCCGGAGCGGAGCGGAGCAGGCAGGTTAATGAGCAGGGTGGAGGAGGCACGGCGAGGCCCCGCACCCTCTCTGCGCCCGCGGCCAGGGCGCAGCGGGCGAGGCTTGGGAGCGGGATGGGGCTGGCGGCGGCGGCTCCCCCACCTACTTGCTGGCGGCGAGGCACAGGGGCCTGGGGCCAGCCGCGCGGCTCCCAGCTCCCTTTCCGACTCTTGCAAAGGAGCGAAACACGCCCCGCGTTAGCCTCATCCCTTTTGACTTTTCCAACAGCCACATTTAAGCTGTCATTAAAGACCTGGGGCGCTCCCCGTAGGTCTGGGGCAAGTCCGCGCCGGTCCAGCCAGCCCCGGGTAGGAGCAAGAAAAAGACTGGGAGGGGCTTATGGGAGGGAGACAGTGAACAGACGCTTGGGACCCCAAGGACCCTCCCCACCCGCAGCCCTCCCTGCCCCGGGGCAAATGGACGCAATTCCCTCGGGCGAGGCGCTCCACCAAGTTGGAGTTAAACTATTCCTAAGGCCCGTCGGGTGGGCGAGCTCGCAGGCGGAAAAAGTGAACTTGGATCTCGGCCGCCCCCTCCACCGCCGCCACAATTCGGCGATTCGGATCCCGAGCGCGTTTCATTCCAAGTTTGCCAACCACCATTCGTTCGCCCTCGGGGCTGCGCTGCCTCTGGCGCGCGGGGGCGGGCACCTCGGAAACTGGAAAGGCAGCCAAAGAGCTCGCCGGGTCCCGCTTTCCCATAGGAGACACTGCCCCACTTCCAGCCAAATGCCCGCCCCCGGCGCGCCCAGGCTTCGGGCGCGTCCTAGCGTCGCCGCCTCCTGCTCTTTCCGCCCAGGGGCAGCGTCCCAGAGCCGCCAGGGACCTCGGCTGTTCTCTTTGGCTGCACAACCAAGGCCACCTCCGAGCTCGCGCTGCATTCTAACTTTGTCCTTCTTGAGCGGCCCCAGTATGCCCGGGCGAGCCGGCCAGCTGCGAGTGCCTGGGGCGAGGGGAACTGACCGAGTTCAGTCCTAGCTGCGCACCCCCAGTGCGAGGCCGGCCCTCCTGGGAGGCAGCTTCACCAGATCCTCGAATACATCCTCGAATTTGCCTCCAAGTCGGAATTCTCGGCAGTTTGGTTGTGGGAGTCGTGTCAACTGACCGTGCCCCCCTTCCCCGGCCCTCCCGTCTTGCTTTCTGGGAGGTTGATTATTTTACACATCAGCAGAAACCCATGCATCAATTTGTAATTTTTATATAAAGGTAAAAGAGGAGACTACGTCTTTGCGCCGCGTGCGCGTCCAAGTGGGAGCTGAGGGTCCTCCCCTCCCCCAGCGATGCTGTTCGCCCTCCTCGGCCCTGGACGCCGGGAAGCGTTGGGGAAACTGCGCCAGGTGTGAAACAAGTTAGAGCAAGTCTCTGCCTCGCGGGCCGCTTCTGACTCCTCGGGGAAAACACACACACACAACACTCTCTCTCTCTCTACGCACACAACACTCTCTCTCTACACACACACACACACACACACCCGCTCTTGGCGGAGAACCGTCCGGAATTGTCCCCAAGGTGCGGCACTGCGCGGGCCTCCCCATCCTCCCCGGAAACCTGCGGAGAGGCGTGTTTGTTTCCCGGAGGCTCGGGCAGTGGGCAGCTAAGTTAGTTGCAGTCACGTAAGAGCTGGCACACACCAGTCACACACGGCTACTTCCGGAGGGCTGGCCCTTTGTCCCAGGATGCTCAGATTTTCGGACCACCAGACACTGGGACAGGGAAGTTCGAGGGTGTTTGGAGAAGTCAGGTGGGCGCCTGGAAGTTACCTACCAGGGACTGCTCCCCTGCGGCCCTCACCCGGAGCAGTGAGCCGGGGGCGGCGCTGGCTCGGGGCTGCGCTCCCAGGCTTGGCCCGGGACCCAGGCCCACGCTTCGCCCCCGGAGCGCTTCGCTGCCCAGGTCTCCCCACCTCCGCGGGTGGTTGGGTCCTCCCCCCTGCGCACTAGCTCCTCTGGGCGAGCTGCTTTGAATTGCTCGCAGTTTGCCGGAGGCGGTGTGCTGGGTTGGACGCTCCGGGAAACAAAGCAACCAAAAACAGCTCCCAGTTGACGTCAACTTATTTCCAGAAAAGAAAATAGTTTTGTGCTCCCAGGACAAAATATCCCCCAGGGCAGATCTTTGCAGGCAAAAGCCAGGGGAAGGGGGTAGGGAATAGAAGAAGCGAAAAACCTCTAGCGCAAATAACTTTTTAACGGACTTGGAAAAACAGCAGTTTCGGGTGCGGCCAGGACAGCGTGCAAACAACCGGCAGGACCCGCACTTAAATTAGATGCGACCAACGCACCTTGGAAAGCACGCCTTGGCCTGACCATCGGGCGGCTGTGGATCTGCTTCGTCTCACCAAGTCCGGAAACGCTACCAAAATTCTCTGCCCATAATGATACTTCATCAAATGCTACTGGAAAAGTCCTCTTCAGGCTGGGACTTACACTAGTCACCAGGAAGAACACCCAGGAAAACTAAGCAGTTATTACACTCTTCTTCCCCCTGACCAAAAAGAAAAAAAAAAATTGCTTAATTTTTAAAACCCAATAACAGAAATTACAGCTGAGTCCGTAAAGTAGTTCAATTCCAAGTTTAATAAATGATCCGCTGAAAACATCCTGTGGTCCCGTACACTCCAGTTCCAAACAGAAAATCTAAACAGCTTTCTTATTATTCACTTTTTCCCCTATATTTTGTTAGTAGTGTGACGGTTGCCCTGCCTAGTCCTGCTCAGGATTATTCCACTTGGTCCTTCTGCATCATGAAGTCCATTTAGCCCACCACAGTGACAACCGACCGCTGCCCGGTCACCCCTTTAGAGAGGATACTTTATTTCCCATGGAGGATGCAGGGCTTTATTATAAAAATAATTACATTACTATATGAAACATTTCTTGCAATCATTTAACTGTCAGAACTCTCTGCTATAAGCTGCTGTTAAGATGTTTACAACTACAAGAAAATGCTCCGCATCTTTCTCTCTCTTTGCATATTATATTTGTGCTTCTCCATTTCTCAGAATACTTGAAAATAGTGACAGTTATTTTGGGAAGAAAAACTCCACAAACATTTGCTCCTCATTTTATGATCCATCTGCTTCCATGTCAGGTTCACACTTTATGAAAGGTTGCACCATATAGAAACATATTCAGTGCTTCCTCCTCTCTGCTTGTAGTCTTCTGGGCATCATCTGTTATTATATAGTTGCTTTTCATCTGCCTGTTTCCTCTTCCAAACCAATATACCTTTGCAGTTTCAGGCTGGTGCCTGGGACATGGTGAGCACACCAGTCATTCATTTATAGTGAATGAATGAATGAACAGGATCCGTGCTTTGTTAAGTCCTATGGCTAGCAGGAAGGCTTTTTGTGTGTGTGTGCAAAACCTAGAATATCATGAACCTGAATTTCTATATTAAAAATCGAGAGAAGCCCACATTATTGTTTGCAAGTTAAAATGAATATAACAGCTGTTCTGCATTAGTTTATCTTTACCATTAATTCCCTCTTCAGTGGACCATGCTGTCGAAAGTTATTGCTGAAGTAGCGTGAGAGGCTATTTTCTCCCAGTGGAGTAAATGTTGATTTTTCCTAAGGCAGATCTGGGGATGGAGGTGTCTGTGTATTAAGAAAGGTGGGTTGGGAGGATTTAAATTGGTAAATTTAAGGAATTTTGTGGGCTCTTCAGTGCAGAGGCCTGAAAAAGCATTTAGCTCATCACTTCAAAAAGACAAATCAAAAGAGAAAGCCATCCTCTCTTGATTTGATTACTAAAAGATTCATAAAGTGCTTTGGAGGTTAAATATAAATTCGAACTGAAGCTATTTTGACATATCTTTGTTTCAGAGTTTCACTATTAATTTTGCTGAATTTAATGGAAGATCATTTTGACTAATGCCTTTTGAACTCCGATAAAAATTGAACCCATGTAATGTAATGCTACAAAGTGGAAGAAAAGAAAAATTACTCCACAGGAGTAGAAACTATGTGTTATTTATCCCTGTATCTCCAGTTCATTTTGAAGTCAGTTTCTTGGAGTCTTTTAGCAAGCTGGCTGGCATGTAGGAGAACCTCAGTGAACATACATGTATCAATGTGTGGGAGAAAACGAACCTGAACAAAAGGTTGCCCAGCAGAGTAGTTACAGGCTCTACCTCTAAACCCAGCCTGCCTGGGTTTGGATCCTCTTTGCCTTACCAGCTATCCTTTTCCATGGCTCAGTCCTCTCATTATTATATTATCTGGGTGATGATAATAATAATGTCCCTACCTCAGAGGATTGTTTTGAGAATTAAGTAAATTTGTATGTACAAAGCACTTACACAGTGTCTAGAACATAAGTACACGTGCAACTATTGGGTAAGGCTCTAATATTTCCTAAGCTTGACAATAAACAAGAAAATCAACAACCAGAGAGGCTTAAAAGAGTTAGGCCACTTCCTCAGGGTCTCTCTGACCTGGCCAGCGCAGGTAGGTCTGGTTCCATACGCCTTGCTTGAGCTGCTTGACCACATTCAGCCTCTAGGAACCAAAGAATGAAAAAAAAAAGTCTTCAAGGATCAATTCCTTACCATCAGAATAACCCTGTGTACAATATTTACAATATTATTATTATTATTGTTACTTTTTTAGAGACAGAGTCTTGCTATTGTCTTGTGTGGAGAGTCATGCAGTGTCATAGCTCCCAACAACCTGAAACTTTGGGGCTCAAGAGATCCTCTTGCCTCATCCTCCCTAGTAGATGGGACTACAGGCGCCTGCCACAACACCAGGCTAGTTTTTGTATTTTTAGTAGAGACGAGGTCTTGCTCTAAGTCAGGCAGGTCTGGAACTCCTGAGCTCAGGTGATCCACCTGCCTCAGCCTCTCAGAGTGCTGGAGTACAGGTGTGAGCCACTGCGCCCAGCCAGCACTATGTACAATTTGATTTGGGAATCTTGGGAAGACTAGAGTAGTACAAGGCTTTGGACTAGGACACAGCTTGTAAGTGGATGAGAAAGAGTGTAATCTTTTTCACGTGGCCAACTAGACACTGGTACAATTTGGGGGGGCTTTTGGAAGTACTTGATCCATTTATGTCTTTGAAGAAATGACAGTGAAGAATTTAAAGACAAAAAGAATGCCCACAGACCCACATGGTTTCTATCGAAAGCCTGGCTCTTCTATATAAATCTTGTGGGGGCAAAGAGGGTATTCCCCATTTTCTTCTTCAGTGCTTTGTCAAACAACAAGTCATAGTAAACCTGACACAGTGATTGACAGGAATAGAATATTTAGTTTCTAATTGCCACCTGGTAGCTATAATTCTAGGTCTTTCCATCCAATAATCATCTACCAGTTTCCTAAGCTATTTTTAAAACAAATGTGTAAGAGAAATATAATTTTCATAAGTAACTTGTGTTTTTGTGGAGCCTGAAAATGTGTTCTCTCTCTCCAGTATAATATTCTAAAAATAAAATTTCACTTGGTTAATAAAGAAGTCAAATGTGAAGGTTATTGAAGTTAAGTCAACCCAAAAGTTACTAATGACTTTAAAGTTAATAATGATAGTCATTTCATTCTTTAATTTGATGTTGGAGATCCAGGTCTGCTGGTCATGTATCTTTTCAGAGTATGTGGATTGAAGTGGACATTACTTCTATTATTATTATAAATAGAATCTTTTTCGGTGCTATTGCAATACTGAGTAAGGCAGAAAAGAAGATAAAGGTTTATTAATATGTCATGTAATAAATATGTATTTTTTAAATGATGGAGGAGCTATTTACAATAGTTTCAGAATCTAAAATATTCCTAAAATTATTTGTATATTTCAAATACAGGGAGCCACAAAATCAGTAAAAGCAAAACAAACGAAATAACAGAAACTTAAAAAAAATCACTTTATACTTTATCACTTTAATGAGAAACATTATTCTCATTATTTTATTGTCAATTACAATTAAGATAGCCTTTTAAGAAAGTAATTGTCAGCCTCTTCAAAATCCATGAAAATGTTCATTTTTTTTACCCAGAAATTGCTTCTGGAAATTCATTTTCTTAAGAAATACTGCATTCTATTTGTATTCTATTTCGTTCAAGTTTGAATTACTGCATTTAAGCCTCTTAGACAAATGAGTTTTGCAGGGAAGGTCACAAAGTGTGCTCTAGAACTGCATTTCATAATGTCTTGGAGACCTTCTTTTGTTGACAAAAGTTTAGAGTAAGTATTTGTCCAATGGAGGAAGGGAGAAGGTCTCTAGGGTAGAATCATGCCTTGTCAACCTTCCATGGCAGTGGTACCATTCAATGAATATCAATAATGATAGTGAAGATATAGGATATGTCCTACAAAGGCAAAGCAAGGTAAATTTTAAGGCTTATATTTCAATATCCTCTTGACTTTGAGAAAGTTTAAGGACCAGATTTTGAAGCTCTAGATATTAGAAATTGGTATCTAGCTATATCGTGGCAATTCACAGGATGTGCGGAAGAGTGTGTATGTACCTGCCCTGTGGCTGTGTTTCTAAATGAACTAAAAAAGAAAAAAAAATCCCCTTTTAAATACCCAGAAGCACTAACCCACATTTTGAACTAATTGACTTACTTTTTCTTAGGAAAGCTTAATTTAACTGATAGGGGCACATGGGTTTATCTTAATATTTAAGGAAGCCCTGGGATGGGTTTGCTCTATTTCTTTAATTTGACGTTGGAAATCCAGGCTTTGCACCTGAAGGAGGAAGACTGCCTTGCGGAGGGGCAGACAAGCGGGAAACATCATGACCCAGGCCCTGTGTTCTGTGATCTAAGTTTGCAGAGCCATGGCGCAGTTGCTCCCAGTAGAACACTCAGCATTCTTTGTGTTTAGTCTTTCTGCAGTCTGTCCTTTGATTAGAATACCCCAGGGGTCACGTGGTGTCATTACTCCAAATAAAAACAAACTTCCCTGGTGTTGATTGCATCTGTTCGTTTCACAGATCTTTGCTCTCTTTATGACTCATTGCCTTAAATTAAAAAGCACAAAACAAAAATGTGGCTTATCATTCTCCTCTGATTATAAAAGCAGTAAGTGTTCTTTGGCAGCGTTTCTGAAAAGTACAGAAATCTAGGAGCACACATACGCATCGTGCTTCTGGTTACCGTGCAGTGCAGGCCTGCTCTTCCACCTTAGCACTCGCCATTCGCTCCTATTCCTACTTCACCTGAGTAGAAACCTCGAGACCTTAATTAACTCGCCCAGCTAGTGAAGTTCAACTCCAGAGAACACACATTTTCTGAACACATCACCAGTCCAGGCCCTTTCAATTCTATTTTCACTGCCCAGAGAAAACCACTTTTTAACAGTCGGGTGTATTTCTGTGAATTCAATCACATGTGGTTTACTGTTTAAGTACTACATACTGTATTTTGAAAATCCATAATTCCAAGTTTGTAACCAGTGAATTTTTGGCAAACTGCCAAGCACATGGTAAGAGGCAGGAAGGAAAGGTGATGCCCTCCCCAAACTCCCTGATTCTGGGAGGAGCACATGTTCAATAGGCCCACAGGGTGGGCAGTTTTTCTTCGGTCTTTCCAATGGTTATCATATTGCAGTCTGCCGTAGAAAAACACATTAACTCATCCTTTATCCCACTCAGGGAAGTTGAGTTGAACTGTCGGAGTTTGAGGATGAACGATGAACCCTACTCCGGGTCTTTTTGCTGTCCCCATGGCAATGTACACAGAATACTGCTCTTATTACTACCTGTTTGAATTTCAGATTAACATGAGGGTACAAACAATTAGGTTATAATGTTGCATTTGTTTGGTAAATTCCGTGTTGTAGTTGTGTCCCCCACTGAGGAGGTGTGCTATATACCCTTACATTGTGTCCATTAGGTGGAGACACCTCAATCCCCCCTCTCTTTCTCTCCTCTCCCCACTTTCCCCTCCCAGAATACAGCTTTTAAACAACAGATCACTGAAATGCCTAGGAAGGTCTTGCTATGGCTGTTGTTCCCAGTTCTGTGGCATTTGGATATCATGGTAAGTGGCTTTTTAGACTTTAGCATCATGCTTTAGTGGTCAATGTGCTTTCTAAATTCAGTATTCATTTGGCTCCCCTAGAATTGGAGGCTGTTAGATTTAGAGCCTGAGTAGCCGCTTCTTTAACCTCAGAGTGCATCAGAAATCAGAATTAGCTGAATCTCCTGGACGGCTTGTTCCAAATGCAGATTCCTGGGTGCCAACTCCAGGGATTCTGATTAGTAGGTCTTGGGTATGGCCCAGAAATGTGCATTTTAAACATACAGCTCAGCTAATTTTATATATATCTATATATATATATTTTTTTTTTTTTTTGAGACAGAGCCTCAAGCTGTCACCCTGGATAGAGTGCTGTGGCATTATAGCTCATAGCAACCTCCAATTCCTGGGCTCAAGGGAGTCTCCTGCCTCCACCTCCCAAGTAGCTGGGACTACAGGCGCCCGCCACAATGCCCGGCCAGTTTTTGGTTGCAGCTGTCATTGTTGTTCGGCAGGCCCGGACTGGATTCGAACCCGCCAGCTCAGGTGTATGTGGCTGGCGCCTTAGCTGCTTGAGCCACAGGCACCAAGCCAGCTCGGCTAATTCTAATACTCATCTGACCACACTTTGAGACCTCACTGTCTCGAAAACTAATATAATTTATCAAGCAATAAAATAATTTTCTCTGTCGCAATCCTTCTGGGGCAGTGAATTCATTTGAAAAGTGAACGAAAGTTATGAAAGACGCACATGCAAGACAATTCTGCCTACCATTTCATGGGGCATGGAGAGTCAAGTCTGCATGTTAAGACTCTGCTACCCTGGTCTCCAACACCACTTAATAAATATGCTCCCCTGGTCAAGTCATCCTCATGGCTCCTTTCTTACCTTAGTTCCAAATCCAAACTCCTTATGACCTTGCCCCTGTCTGATTCAGCCAGTCTGGGTGGGACTGAGAATGTGCACACTCCCAGGTGATACTCATACAGTGGTGAGAACCGCTGGCTTAGGAGCAGGTGGACACACCCTCCACAGGGAAGAATCAGCCTGGGGTTGAGGGCATGGAGCCTAGTGAGGCTCGCTGGACCTATTCAGCAGGCCTAGGGGAGGGTCTTTCATGTAAATGCCACTGGCTGAGCCTAAGGTTGGGAGGGGCTGTTGGGAGGCCTGAATCGGAATGGATCTTCCTCTAAAATACTGGCTTCCTTTCCAACTGGGAAATTCCTTCTCACTCTTCCACAAGTCTAAATCGTCTTCATTCCATTAAGACCCAGCTCTGAATCCCAGTTCTCCACAAAGGGAGGAGGAGTGACCTTGCCCTTCAGGCTGCTGCAGCCAAGCCCTTTGCCAGTGCCCTTCATGGACACGTGAGCTGCCCTCCGTCCTTTGGTTGTAAGTTGCAGGCTCCCAGGGCTGCATGTGGCTTTTCTTCCTTTTACTTGCCCTCTTTGGAGTTCCTTCTCTTCAGGAGGCTTCACACTGTATGGTGGTGATTGTCAACACTGGCTCTAACCTAGAATCACTAGGGGAGCTTTTTAAAAAATGTTAAGACCACTGAATAATTTGAGAGAGAAATGTCAGTCTTGGCCACCTCTCCCACAAATGTCCCTGGCCCCCCAAAATATAAGTAAAATATGGCAAAATGCCTTTTTTTTAAGTGTTTAACCTACATCTTGGGGGTGTTCATTCTCTCTACTTTTGTGCATGCCAAATATTCTTACAATAAAAAAACATGTATCATTGCCAGCTCCCACCCCAGATTTACTAAAAGTAAAGCTCCTGCACCCAGGTCTGAGATCTTGAAAGCCTCTCTCTCTGTTTTTTTTGTTATCAAATTACTTCTTTTTATACGTTAGGCCTGTCCTAGAATGCAGTGGTGCTCATTATTGGTGGCATGTAAGAACTTGCAAAAAAATCCCAATACTTACATCCTTTCCTAAAGAATCTGACTGAATTGGTCTGGGAAGTGGCCTGGCATGGGGCATTTTTTAAAGCTTTGCAAGTGATTCTAACGTGCATCTAAGACTGAGGCTCATTTTCACTTGTCTATTCAGGGGTCCTTAATATAAGGTCTTAGGGGGATCTGGGATGGTCTGTGACCTGCAGAACATGTCTGCAAAATGTGCCATATATATACATACATCTGTGTATTTTTGTAGAACAAAAATCCATAGCTTTCAACAAAATCTTACAGGAGTCTGTGTCTCAAAATAGTTTTAAAAACATCCACATGGATGTGGGGAAATAAGCAAACATTTCCTCTGTTGTTTGTAGAAGTCTGAATTGGTACAGTCTTTTTAGAGGACAATTTGAAAGCAGCTATCTATGGGTAAAAGGCATATCCCTTTCAATCCATTAAATCATTTCTAGGAATCTGAGCTGCACACAAAGATATATGTACAAAGATGTTCTTGAAGCATTATTTGTAATAAAGAATCACCAAACGCAATCTAACTCTACAGATGGATGGTGAATAAACAAATTATGTCTCATCTATTCCACATAACACTAGCTGTTCTGTAACATATAGAGAATAATATGGGTTTGCAGGTGCTGAGTGCAATGGTCTCCAAAATATTTTATTAAACAAATAAAGAACAATGAAAAGTGTAAGCCCATTTGCTGAAAAAAAACTTAACTAAAATGACATATCCGTCTTCCTCCCTGGCTGCCTGAGGATCGCCCGCCACCATGAACGACACAATAACTATCCAGACCAGGAAGTTCATGGTCAATGATGTTCTTCACGCTTCACAAATGGGAAGGCAACATTCCCAAAGACAGGAATTAGGGAAAACTAGCTAAAATGTACAAGACCACACCTGATATTATCTTCGTATTTGGATTCTGAACTCCCTTTGGTGGTGGGAAGACAACAGGCTTTGGCATGATTTATGATGCTTTGGATTATGCAAAGAAAAATGAACCCAAACATGGACTTGCAAGGCATGGCCCGTATGAGAAGAAAAAGATCTCAAGAAAGCAGCGAAAGGAACACAAGAACAGAATGAAGAAAGTCAGGGGCATGGGAAAGGCTAATGTTGGTGCTGGCAAAGAGTGAGATGGAGATTGGATAACAGGCGAAGGAGTAAAGACTCTACAATGGCATTATCTGCAGCCATTGTATAGATTTTTCTATAAGAGGATTAATAAAGACTTTTCATGTGGAAAAAAAAATAAAATGACATATCCATACTTTACAAATGTAGATTCATTGGGGGTAAAAAGGGTAACATGAAATTTTTTACAGTAGTGACTTCTGGGAAGGAATAGGTGGTATGAATGAATGACTTGAATTTCCTGTGTTCTGTGTATGCTGGTGGTGTTTGAAGCTTGCACCATGAGACGTGTTCCCTTATCGCTTATTTAACAGGAAACGGAGCCATGTGTTGACATCTTTGAACTGTGTCTCTGTGGCCTTCGTTGCACTACGGAGTGGTTCATATTTCCAGCTGCCTTTCATCTGGGCCCTGGGTCCCTCTGCTTGTGTGTTATATAAGTCTTCTAAACATACCAAGCCTAAAACCGAAATAATGATCTTCTTATTACTCCCCACCCTCCATTCTAAATGTTCTATTCCAGTGCCTGCCACAACCCAGACTTTTCTAAGGCATGTTGCATCACTCTCAACCACCAGTGAAGGGACAGGTTTGTCAAGCCAAGTTGTGCCGGGATAACCAATGCCCAGGTAACTGGAAAGCTGGATTGAAACCCCTGGGCCAAACAGTATCCCTCTGGGAATTATGAGAGTTCAGTTCATCGGTAGGGAGAAGAAAGGGGAAGCAAGCCTCGGAAGTAGCATGACCCCCCCTGGTGTGCTCAAGGCCCCGGCCTGCTCCCATTCCAGACCCACCTGGCATTCCGTGCTGGGTATCAGTGGGGTTTCTCTTCCATGATGGTCCCACTACATCCCTCTAATCAACCCCTGACAACTTAGCCCAACTAACTGTGCCTTCACCCTCTGCCCAGGCCCAACTCCAGAGTCGCAGATCACTGAAAGGCACCCAAATTCACTGTGGTGGTGACCGAAACCTGGCCAACGTTCCCTCTCTTCCTCCTCCTTCAAGCGCCTTCTCACGCTCCACTTCCACTGAAGCACCAAGCCCTACCAATTCTAGCTCAGAATTTGCTTTAAATCCATCTACCATCTTCATGCCCGTCTAATTACCCTCCATCCAAACCACCTTCTCCTTTATTCCTAACTGCACGGCACCCACGCGGGGAACCCTACAGTCGCCTTCACTGCTTCCTCACGTTCATGTCAAATCTGTTCCATCCAGCTCATGCTCTCTCGTTCCAATGGCATCACCTTATCCCCTTCAGGCCAGGTCTGCTGTCAAGTGACACAGGGAACAGAGGAGAGGCTGAGACAGAAGGCAGTACCCCCTTCGGGGAAGGGAACTGCCTACAAACATGTCCAGGCTGGGCTTAGTTCTTGTCCTTGGATGTCCACGAGATGCCTCTGTGCCCTTTAAGTTGGGCTAATTGTGTGTCTTCTCCTTGAAAACCAACAAACAAAACTAAAATGTGCTCCCTGCCTACACAGTTCGTGGGGCCCACCATTCCCCAACACCAGCCCACCTCCCGTTACCAGGGAGTAATCGCACTTCCTTGAAAACACTTGTCTTGCCCTACCTTGGCTCCCAGTCTTGTGGCTGCACTTTTCCTCCCTCACCAAACTCAGCGTCCCCAAGATCTTTTTGGAATGAATTCACGTGTTACCTCCCCTCGGAAGCTTGCTACCTCCCCTTCAGCAGGCTGGGCTTCCCTTCTCTCCAGGAAGAGAGTATGCATGGGAGTAAGTGCGTGGAGTCTGGCACCAAAGCGCTGCGAATGTGTTGTGTGAGCTTGGGCAACATCCTTCACCTTTCTTTGTGTCTTTGTTTGTAGACTGGGGGACTATTGTGAGGATCAGATGTGTTAATATGGGGAAGTGCTTACAACAGTGCCTGGTGTACTGTAAGCGCTCGGTGTGTGTTAATAATGACCGTGATCCTGCCACAGCAGCATTAACAACTGAGTTGTGCATCTTCTAGTCTCAGCGCAAGTCCTCTGAGGCACCTTCTCTGACTTCCTGTGGCAGAACTTGCCACGATTCCCTTTGGACAGACAGACCTACATTTTAGCAGTTGCTTGTATTGCTAATATTTTCCTTTTTTTTTTTCCAAGACAGAGTCTTGCTCTGTTGCTTGGGCTAGAGTGCCAAGGCCTTACCTCACAACAACCTCACCATCCTGGGCTAAGCAATCCTCCTGCCCCAGCCTCTCGAGGAGACCTTGCCCTTGGATATCCATGCGTCTACAGGCAACCACCATAAGAATTGGCTAATTTAGTAGAGATGGGGGTCTCACTCTTGCTCAGGCAGGTCTCAAACTTCTGCTCTCAAGCAATCCTCCAGCCTCAGCCTCCCAGAGTGCTAGGATTACAGGCATGAGCTACTGCATCCCGGCCTGCTCTTCTCCTTAACTAGACTCCTTAGGCTTCATTGAGAGGAGCTTTAATATTTTGCTTTTGTATTCACATTGTGTAACATGGTTAATGGCACGTAGGAGGTATTAAATGGATGTTTGTTGCATGAATTATAATTGTGAATTTTCTTGCCTATATCACCCATTAGGCTGCAAACTCCTTGTATCCATATTACTTTTTTGCATAAGGAGAGGAAGGAGAGACAGTGGTACTAGGTCGGACTGAGCATGGACTTGAGCCAGACCACCTCATTGAAATCAAACAGGGCTACTTCCTAGCTGGGTATCTTTAAACAGGTCTCATTCCAAGTAACTCAACTCACATCCCTAGCCCAGGCTCTCGCTTCACTGCAGTGTGGACCATCAGGGTTTACCTATGTTCTGGACCTTTGTCCAGGCAGCTCCCCTGGATCTAGGAAGCCTTGACACATTCTAATTATCTGCTTGAGGCATTCAAGAAGCCTGCTTTGATCTTTGTCCTGCGGGAACACTTCCATATACAGAGGTTCTCAACCTGTGGGTCATGACCCGCAGGAACTGTATTAAAGGGCCGCAGCATTAGGAAGGTTGAGAACCACTGTTACAATAGTATCTCTCCAGAGAAGCTACCTTGTGCCTGCACTTTCGTGTATTTTTCGAAAGAAAAGTTTTACAGGCTTGGTGCCCATAGCACAGTGGTTACGCCACAAGCCACATGCACCAAGGCTGGTGGGTTTAAGCCTGGCCTGGGCCAGGAAAACAATGACAACTGCAACAAGAAAATAGCTGGGCATTGTGGCAGGTGCCTGTAGTCCCAGCTACTTGGGGGGCTGGGGCAGGAGAATCGCTTAAGCCCAATAATTTGAGATTGCTGTGAGCTGTGATGCCACCACACTCTACTAAGGATGACAGAGTAAGACTCTGCCTAAAAAAAAAAAAGAAAAGAAAAGAAAAGAAAAGTTTTACCGGATCATGGAAGGTGCAATACTGAATCAAAGCCAGGCAAAAGGAAACTTCGCAATGCATCAAAAGGAAAGAGATACTTGTGGCTGTATTCTACACTAACGTGATGACGTGGGCCAAATCTTCCAAAAAGTCAGAACAACTTTTCTTTAAAGTGTAGCCATTATGGAGTAGATGAAGGGCAAGGGAGTGAAGCTCTTGTTAATATTGGTAAGATCCTTTGCAGGTGATAAGTGCTAAGTGTCGGATTACTGTGTAATTAGGGGCCGGTTCTGTTCCAGATCATCTCCATCTCTTGGCAGAGTATCACATTGTTTTTGTGAACAATTGATTCCTTTCATTCATAACCTTTCCCTTCATATTTGTATGGTTCTGAGGGGCTCCAGTCAACTGGGTCAGGCCGTCTTTAGATTGCATGGAAATGAAATCTTAATCTTCCTTTTGGTTTTTAACACAGGAGGACTTAAATTCTGTCTTTGAAAACGAAGCAAGGTTTCCCAGAATGTGCTGTGGATCTTCAGCCTCTGAGAGACGTAGGTAGCAAGCCTATCAAGAACGCCCCATGGCACGTTGAAGAGTTTTTCCTGTCCACCTGCAATAAATACACTGAGCTTCTTTTTTCAGTGACTTCCATTTTGTGGGCTTTAGTTTGACTCTTCTGAGTCCCAACTTACTGTTCTGGATGAAGTAGACTGCCTTTCATTTGCTGCTTGCTGCTCGTGTGGGGGGTGAGCCTGCTTTGTTTCCAGAACTTCTTCCCTGTGGGAAGTTGAAGTGTTAGTGCCAATTTCTTTTTTTTTTTTTATTCCCCAAAGAAGGATGGCAGAGTCAAGTTTAGTACTAAGGATTAACTCAGCAGTGGTTGCTAAAGTCTTTGAAATCATTAGATGAAAAGCAAAACCAGATCTGTACTAAGTATACATACCCTTGTTATTTTTGTTATTACTGTAGGAATTTTCCATTCCGAGAGTATGTTATTACTGGATAATTTTCTCTCTGGATTTATGATGTTACGTTTTATTTAGGAAACAAGTATTTCTTTCACAAATATTCTTTACATTTCTTACCCATGCTAACTTTTCTTACCTTGGGAGAGTTTGAACCCTGTGGGATACTCAGGATTTTTCTTTCTCGTTGCAATGTCAACATAAACCTAAGTACCTTGTAGGGGCCAAAAGCCATGAGTTGAATTGAATCAAATGCCTTGCCATTTTGAAATCAAATAGCTGCAATTAAATACTTCCCCTTTAACGAATTCAGTGAAGGATTTTGGCATTTTTGACTGTTTCTTGCTGGAAATTCTAATTCTCAAGTTTCCTGATCGGTCCAAGGGTCATACCATATCTGGGACTGGGCTGGGAGTAGAAAGTCAGACCCTATGAGGTCAGCTGTTTCTGCCCAGGCTTCTGCCCTGTGTTTTACCCCTACAGGACCAGTCCTGCAGAGCTCCTTCTGGCTGTCCTGAAATAAACTGACAGAACTTGCCAGTGCACCACCAGGCTCTGAGTTGGTTAACAATTTGCTGAGAAGACAGCTCTGGAATTGCTTCTGCCTACAGAGGGTAAGGAAGGGTATATATGAGATTTCCAACTTGACAAATCCTTTGGGGAAGTCTGAATTTGCAGTCTGTGGAGGGAGTTTGTTCGTGGAGCATCTGCGTGAACATTCTGCCCGAGCAGCCTGTGGGCCGAAATCCATGAGGCTGGCACTCGGAGGTTCAACTTGATTCTGCAGGCTCTATGGTCTCATCCCAAAGTCACAGCCCACACAACTGGCATTTCCTCCAGTGGACTGGAGAACCTTAGACAGTCAGTAATCCCCAAGCTCTGCTTTGGAGGCAAGATCTTGAAGGAGATAGGGACGGGATTTTGACCTTGCCATCTGGTCATTTCCACTCAGGGATATGTGTGCCCCAATATCCCCAGGCTGGGAGAGGCATTGTCCTTGTGGGTAGCGCCCCAAAGGGTCACTACCTGAGACAAAGAGCAGGGAAGGTTTTTTCTGTGTGCCAGGGGCTCTTTGGGAACTAGGGAAGAAAGGAATGGAAATGAGTCCGAGAGCCTCCTGCAAATCCTCTCTCTCCCAAACACTGCTCAGTCATTCCCTTGATACTGCTTCCTACTTTACAGTTAGCTTTCTAGAGATAAACCAGACCCCACCAAGGTCTCGACCTTTTAGTACTTCACCTAGAACAGGAAACTGAATGCTTTCTGCTAATCCCTATGTTAGGCTAAGAAATCCCAAGGCATAGCTCAATGTTTCAATAAATGCGTTACTAATTCAAAGGTGCTAAGATTGGAAAATGATTTACATACAAATTATATAATGACCCCTCTGGAATCTATTTTCAATTCCAATGTGCTTTCTTGAGAGTAAGCAGAGAGAAATGGCTGTATCTCTGTCTTGGGGGTGATATGAGGATGATAGGGAACCACTTCCATCCTAGAGACTGAAGTCTAGTATTTCATTTAAAACCTGAAATCATCTATTGGAACTTAGTTTGAGACAGAAGGAGGGGCACACAGCTTATAGGAATCAAGTAGGCATTTTGAAGCTGATGGCTTTCTATTCCAAAAAGAAAAAAAAGAAGAAGAAGAAGGTGTCCTTTTTCTCTCTGTTACTCTATCAGAAGAAAAATAATAATAGAATTATACATTTTGGAAAAGTATTGTTGTTTTTTCTTTTTTATTTATTTATTTATTTTTTTTTTACTTTTCTAAATACATGTATTTTATTATTCTTCATTACATTATTTCCCTACCCCCAACCCCCTGGAAAAGTATTGTTTATGAAATTAAAATCAAGATGGTCAAAGCCCCTCATTTTCCAAACATTTGTAGGATTTTAAGTCAGCACAACAGTTTAAATCTTTTTCTTCTCTGGCCATTAGAAAATTCATTTCCTACCCATTTTCTCTCTACTGAAAAATGAAGCATGATTAACAGTTTTCATAAGGTGATGTTAAAGGAAACCCTCCAAAAGCAAAAGTAATATAAGCAGAATTATCAAGGGGAGAAAGAGTAGAGTAGTTAACAAATATTAATGGACCAGTTTATGTAGTTTTTAATGACTTTTCCCCCAGTTAACATGAAAACCATGAAGTAGCTTGTAAAGATAGTCATTTGTATAATCATTGGATCTAAAACCATTATGCAGAAGGATAATATAGGTAAAAAATAAAGTAATTAACATGATCCATTGAGAGCTTAATCAAGGTCAACACTCTGTTTGCTGCTTGTTAATTTGTAACTAATTAGCTGATACTGAAATACTTTCGATACCCAGCTCTGTGGACACTGGAAGCACCCCCAAACTGCTCTGATGTCTTGTGCTAAATTGATCTCTGTTGGTACTGTTGAAAATCTAAAGCTGTATTCCAGATGTATTTGTTTTGTGAAAAAAAACAAACAACAACAGCAAAAAACCACAACAATGCCCTTTTTCCTTTTTTTGGTGGGCATAAGAAATATATTTGGGTTAAAGGTAAAGGAGAGGGGCTTGGCACCTGTGGCTCAATGGGCTAAGGCGCCAGCCATGTACACCTGAGCTGGTGGGTTTGAATCCATCCTCGGCCCACCACACAATAATGGTGGCTGCAACCAAAAAATGGCCAGGCGTTGTGGCGGGCACCTGTAGTCCCAGCTACTTGGGAGGCAGAGGCAAGAGACTCTCTTGAGCCCAGGAATTGGAGGCTGCTGTGAGCTGTGATGCCCTGAGGCTCTGTCTCAAAAAAAAAAAAAAAAAGGTAAAGGAGAGGAATTATTTTTTGTATATATATTATACAAAAAAAAAAAAGGTAAAGCAGAGGAATTATTTTTTGTATATAGATTATATATATATAATACGTACACATATTTTTACATATATATGCATTTTTTTTTAAGACAGAGTCTCAGTCTGCCACCCTGGGTAGAGTGCCATGGTGTCACAGCTTACAGCAACAAGTGAACATCTTGCCTCAGCCTTCCGAGTAGGTGGGACTACAGGCACCTGCCAGTCTTGATACCTGGCTAGTCTTGAACTCCTGAGCTCAAGTGATCCTCCCACCTCTGTCTCCCAGAGTGCTAGGATTACAGGCATGAGCAACCATGCCCAGCGATTGTTTAATACTTTTAAAAAGCAATCAGTCTCCCACCTCCACTGCATGAACAGCATTGTAACAGAAGGACTGAGCTGAGGCACCTTTAATAATAATCTGTAATTGACCTTTGTATGGTGTGTTAGGTTTTACAAAGTACTTTCACATGTATTATCTCACCTAAATTAACCCCTCCAAATGAGGAAATGCCATTATTATTCTACACTCGACCTATAAGAAAATAGGCTGAGAGCATTTAAACAACTTGGCTCTAAATAACCCAGGCATGAAGACACAGGGCCATCTTAATTCAGGTGAACCCTGTGCTTGAATCCCAAGGTCTCTATTGCTTCACTATAGTACAGCTACCACTTAAAAATGGGAGAAGTACTGTATGGGGCTCTGAGAAGTAGGCTTAGTGCTCTGGGCAGAGCTCCTCTCAGTAACTGATAAAAACCCACTCAGATCCCTTCCTTCCTGACAACTCACAGCTCAAATGTCACCAAAAAGAAACACTTCCTACCTCTCTCGCCTTTCTCCCGCCCCCGACAACACTCTTCTCTTCTCTTCAGGCTGTCAGATTCTTCTTGCAAAGCATTTGGGACTCAAATCAAGGAGGAGGGGGATGCACACTGCCTTGATTCTCCTGACAATGACAACTAAACTGTTACATTAATTGTTGAGGGGGAAGAAGGGGTACAGATTATTCACAAAGAACAGATAATTCCCAACTTACCTTGGGTTATGAAATACCTGCTCTAACTTGATGTTAACCCTCTCTTAGTTCAGACCTGAAATCATCTATTGGAATTTAGTTTGAGACAGAAAGAAAGACACATAGCTTATAAAATTACTCACTCCCAGGTAATTAAGAATAATACATTATCTGAGAAACTGAATTAATTAGATGTCAGCAATTAACTGTAAGGTCATGTAGAGCTGGCACCAAAGCTAACCAAAGCCATGTGCAAGACAAAATTATGGTGGGAGCAAGGGCCTGTGAGGGAAAACAAGTGGTTTGCTGTGAAAACTTTACTTCTCTGTAACCAAAGATCCTTGACTATAATAATGAAAAGAAGACTGGTATTAGTAAAATCATTGATCAATAATACAAATTGGGCTAGGCTTCCATGCTGGTAGTAATGCAACTAAGTTCCAAATATGGACTGATAAATGTACTTTGGAATAACCCAAGAGGGCTTCGTGGAGGGGGAGGGCTTTGTGCTGCCCTTTGGGAAGCATTTGGTTAGGCTGCTGTACATCTCATAGTTAGGAGTGACATGGAGAAAGCTGTGTTTGGGAATATTAATTTTATCAGTGTGGTGCAGGCAAATTTGGAGAAGAAAGATGCTTAGGAGGACCAGAGATGAAGAAGGGCTGAATCTGAGAAGCATTGCAAAGAGCAGTTTCTAGACTGTGCCACTAAAGAAAAGGAATCCAGGTAGTGCCTGTGGCTCAAGGAGTAGGGTGCCGGCCCCATATGTGGGAGGTGGCGGGTTGAAACCTGGCCCCGGCCAAAAACTGCAAAAAAAAAAAAAAGGAAAAGGCATCCAGTGAAAGCAGTTCTGAGCAGGGGAACAGGGCTGTAGCTTGAGCCCTTCTACTAACTTATTCTGAGACCTCTGACTTGTGGTAAATAGAAGAACTCTTCTGCGCTGTAGCTCCTTCATCTAAAACAAGTAAGTTGACATCTTTCTCTCACATTAAAAAATTATATGATTTTGGTCAGTTGAACTTTGGGATAGGGAAAATAGTATGTGAGTTGACAGGAATAAGAAAATCTGGAAAAAGGCTTCTCCTTATGAGATTGTTTAACTTCATTCCTTCTGAGGATGCTCTCGTCCCACCCTGAGTGGTGACTCTATTCTAAGAATGTTCCAGGCTTTCCATCTTTAAAACTCTTGATTTCCATCTTTAAAACTCTTGATTTCCACGGGATGCTCTGGTATACAGATGCTTCTCAATTTCCCATGGGTCTATATCCTAATAAACCATCCTAAGTAGAAAAATTACTTGGAACCATCGAATCCCTGTAGGTCAGGACGCCTGTACTCTGCGTGTAACTCCATCACTCTCTAAGGACGCTCCAGTCATACATAGCTCTATGAGAATGTCTAAATCATGCTCTGAGTATAACTCAATTTCTCTGAATTTGCTCCAGGCACTTCTATGGTTCTGAAGGTATTTTTGCCAGATGACATTTCCAAATTATTCACTTCTATTTCTACTATTACTAATAAAATATTTGCACTGGTAAATATCCATTCCATCTAAAATCCCTTGGCTTTCTTTCACAGAATGTAAGGGCTTAATAGTAAACGTCCAAGTAATCACTGAATTTGAAGAAAATTCTTTCTCTCACTAGTTGGAGGGCTACTTTTGCATTCACAGGCACTCATGTTGTCCCTTACACACATCAGACCAGCACATACAGCCCTGTACATGTTATTAAATGAATGGATGAATGAATGGGTTAGTAAGTTTATTAATGGCAGAATTCCAATTCTCCAAAGTTTGGGAAAACTACTGTAGCCTCAACCAAAAGAGGAGACATACTTAAGAACAACCCACATTGCAGTTTTCTTTTTTTTTTTTTTTTGGAGACAGAGCCTCAAGCTGTTACCCTGGGTAGAGTGCTGTGGCATCACAGCTCACAGCAACCTCCAATTCCTGGGTTCAAGCGAGTCTCCTGCCTCCGCCTCCCAAGTAGCTGGGACTACAGGC
>CAUYON010126851.1:0-14933 GCA_963573935.1 Arctocebus calabarensis | reverse complement strand
GTTGATGCCTCCTTCCCCACCTTGTCCCTCTGTCACACCCAGTCAGTGGTTAACAGTTGTGATCAGTTTCCTCCAATGAGCTGATGCTCCAGAGGTTTGCGCCTGCCTGGATCACAGTGAGGTCTGTGAGTCTACAACCAGTCTGCTACTCCCTGTCACTATTTGGCAGGGGTAGGTGAGGCCTGAGAACCTGGGTACTTAACAGGGGCTGGAGTGATTCACTCAGTTCCAGCCCTGTCCCTGATTGATGTTGCTGCTGGAACAGAAAACAATTCCAGAACACTTGGAAAGGAAAATCAAACCTTCCCACTACCACATACCCAGTGTACAACATTGGAAAGTCCTTGGGTGATTGGCCCAGTTAAAGAGGTACCCAATCAATTGTCCCAGCCAGTATCAACCTCAAATCAAAGAGTTGAAGAGTCTCTGGTGGCTAGACAGGTGAAGTCTGCTGGCAGCTTTAGTATAACTCACTCCAGTGTTCTGGGGGCTCAGGAGGCCCCACCAAGCCAGTAAATTAGCCTGGGAAGGTTGATGCCTCTTTCCATGCCTTGCCCCTCTGTCACGCCCAGTCTCTGGTAACCCTGCAGTTCCCTCCAATGAGCAGATGCTCTAGAGGTTTGCACCTGCTTAGGTCACACGGGGCTCTGTGGCTTGTGTCGGTGTTGGCAGGAGGGAAGGGGAGGCCTAACAACCTGAGTTTGCCAATATTTTGAAATAAAACATTGGAAAACATTTTTAAAAGCCCAAGAGGAATAAATAAACCAGTAGTCAATGATAAGGAAGTACATTATAGGCCTTGCATAAGGAATCTTAATGTAAACAATACTTTTCAAAGGGGAGATTATGATGGTCTCTCCTTTAAAATCTCCTTGAAAATGAGCCCAAGAAGCAGCTGTAGAGTAGATCAGCATTTATTAATCCCCAATCCAATATTGGAGCTAAGTGATTAGAGGGATACCAATTGTCATCAGTATCACCCATAGAAATATTTTCAATGTTTAAATCTTAGTGCTTTCTAATCTTGAAGAAAATAAATGAGAAGGAAAAAGATTTATAGAGTTAATTATAAAGATTTGATATGTTTGTTTGTCAAATATAGACATAAAACCAAAACATAAAGAATAGATTTAGAATTATATATGGTAAATAAGAGAATGTTATTTCTTTTCCATAAACTGGAAGGAAAAAAACAGTCAACTATAAAAATTGAAGACACAAAAATAGCCAAATTTGGCTCGGCGCCTGTGGCTTAGCAGGCTAAGGTGCCAGCCACGTGCACCTGAGCTGGCGGGTTCGAATCCAGCCTGGTCCCTCCAGGCAACAATGACAGCTGCAGCCAAGGGATGGCCGGGTGTTGTGGTGGGTGCCTATGGTGCCAGCTACTTGGGGGTGGGGACAGGAGGCTTGCTTGAGCCCAGGGATTGGAGGTTGCTGTGAGCTGTGATGCCATGGCACTCTGTCCAGGGTGACAGTTTGAGGCTCTGTCTCAAAAAAAAAAAAAGCCAAGTTTCTGGGCATAAAGTTTCTGGTAGTATTCAGAGATAATCTCTTGTATTTCTGTCGCGTCAGTTGTTATTTCCCCTTTATCATTTCTGATTGAGTTACTAGAGATTTTACCTTTTTATTTCTAGTTAGTCTGGCCAAAGGCTTATCTATTTTATTTATTTTTTCAAAAAACCAACTCCTTCTTTCGTTAATTTTATGAATAATTCTTTTGTTTTCGATTTCATTGATCTCTGATTTTATTTGGGATATTTCTTTTCTTCTGATTGTTCCTCTTTTTTCAATTCCATCAGATGGTTTGTGAGTTTGTTGATATGCTCTCTTTCTGTTTTTCGCATGTAGGCTTCTAGAGCGATAAATTTTCCTCTCAGGACCGCTTTTGCTATATTTTGGTAGTTTGTGTCTTCATTGCTGTTATACTCAAGGAAGTTAATGATTTTTTTTTATTTCTTCCTGCACCCAAGTGTCATTCAACATAAGGTTGTTTAACTTCCATGCCTTTCTGTGAAGTTGAGCATTTTTGTTGAAGCACTTTTAGTGCCTTGTGGTCTGAAAGATGCAAGATAGAATTTCAATTCTTTTGATCCTGCTGAGGTTTGTTTTGTGTCCTAGGATATGATCAATTTTTTTCTTTATGCCCAGAAATTAGACAATGTGAAGGAAATGGATCAATATTTGGAATCACACCCTCTCCCTAGACTTAGCCCAGATGAAATAGATCTCCTGAACAGACCAATTTCAAGCACTAAGATCAAAGAAACAATAAAAAAAACTCCCAACAATGTAACCAAATATTTTGTGCAGTTATATTAATCTGAAATTTAAAAAATGAATCACAAATAAAAACTGAAGCTAAAACTATGGAACCTCTTTTAGGAAAGCATAGGAGTAAATTCTTATTACCCTGGATTAGGCATTGGTTTCTTTAGATACAGCAGCAAAGCTATATGTAACACAAGTAAAAACTAAATATGACTTACCAAAATTGAAAGCTTTTATATTTCATCAAGCATCACCAGGAAAGTGAAAAGGCAACCTACAAAATTGGAGATATTTGAAAATTACACATCTGATAAGGAACTTGCATCTACCATCTATAAAGAACCCTTGTGATTCAATAATCTATTTTTAAAAAGCACCATTTGAACATGAGCTAAGGATCTGAATAGATATTCCTTCAGAGAATATATACAAATGGTCAGGAGCACAACAAAAGAAATTCAATATCATCGGTAATTATGGAAATGTGAATCAAAATCACAGGAAGATATCTTCACACTGACTAAGATTGCTAAAATAAAAAAAAATGGTCAGGCGGTAACACATTGTGGTGAGGATGTTGAGAAATTGGAATCTTCAAGGTGGTAATGTAAAATAGTGCAATAACTTGGGAAAACAATTTGGCAGTTCCTCAAAATGTAAAACATAGAGTTATCATGTGGCTGAGCATATGTACCTTACAATTAAAAACACAAACACTTAAACAGAAATGTGTGTAATATTATTCAAAAAAGCAAAAAAATACAAACAATCCAAATGGTAATCAACTCACAGATAAACAAATATGGCATATCTATATAATGGAATATTACTCAGCAATAAAAAGAAACGAAACACTAATACATGCTACATCAGGAATGAGCCTTAAAAATGTAATGCTGAATAACAAAGGCCCAGATCTTGTATGATGCTATTTATATAAAATGTCCAGAATGTAGAAGTCCATAGAGACAATAACTAGATCATTATTTGCTAGGGCCTCAGCTGAGGGGGATACGAAAGAAGGGATAATGGGTATGGAGTTTCTTTGGGGGATGATAAAACTGCTGTAAAACTACATAGTGGCAATTATTGCACAACTCTGTGAATACACTAAAAATCAGTGAATTTTTAAAACGTGAATTATACAGTATGTGAACTATGCATCAATAAAACTGTTATGACAAAGTCAAATATCTAAATGCTCAGAAAATAAAACCTTTTCTTCAAAGCCCAGTATGACTGAAAATTTTCTGACCTAGAATAAAGATTGCTCTGTAGAGCAGGAACATAAAATGTAAATTAAAGTGTACACTCAGGAAAGATAGGAGATAGCAGCAACTTTCATTTATTTAAGACAAAAACAAAATTCATAACTAAGCAGTGAGGATTTACTTCTCATCTGATTAGAGGAGGACCCAAAATATCACTGACTTGAGCTCAGAGGATAACGAAGACTGTTTACCACAGTGAATAATTCAGGATACAAAGAGTAAGGCCATATTTGGATGTAGATATTGTCTTTTCCTTAATCTTGCTTTTCCTGTCATTGATCATCTGTTTATCAATCATTTATCTATACAATCACCTATTGTGTCTGTTTTCCTTTACATTATGCAAATTATAATTTTTACTAATGAAACTTTTGCTCCTCAGAAATGTGTTTTAATATGGCTTGATCTTCTAAATTCAATTCAATGAAATTTAATGTTGAAAAACATTAGAACATATTTTATATTCTTAATTGTTTGCAATATTCTTAAAGAGAAGCTAACTGGCTAAGTAGATCTATGTGGATTACAAACATGAATGCCTCCTTGAGTCAGGTAATAATTAACTGGCATTACACTTGCTAAGAGAGTTTAATCCAAAGAATTTTCTAATAATGCACTAAAACAGCTTAATTCATTTCCTCATTTTTAATATGGGAATCATGCTAGTATCTACCTGTATAGTTATCTACTGTTGATTAACAAGTTACCCCAGCACTTAATGGCCTATGGCATTTATTATCTCACAGTTCCTGTGGGTCAGGAACCTGGGTGTCTCTTAGTTGGATCTTCTACCCTCTGATTCACAGTATCTCGCCCAAAACTGCAATGGAAGCTTTTCTCGCCCAAGAAAGGATCTGCTTCTGAGCTCACTCACTAATTCAGCTCTTTAGAACTCATTGGTAGAATTCAGCTCTTTACAGATCATTAGACTGAGGCATTCAGTTCTTCCCTGCCCATGTGTTCAAGGCTGCCCACAATTTCTTGAACCAAGAACGTTCCATGGGAAAGTTATCAACATGGCAGCTGGTTTCTTTCAAACAAGCCAGTGAAAGACAACAAGTGAACAAGGTCAAAGTCTTGTGTAACCTAATCTTGGAACAAAAATCTCATCCCTTTTGCTGGATTCCATATGTGCTACAGTTGAGCAACTAGCTCCAGACCACACTCAAGAAGTGGCGACAAAAGAGTAAACACCAGGAGCCGAGGCTGACTGGGGTCGTCTCAGAGGCTGCCTTGCAGTCTGCCTTACATGGCTTGTTGGAAATTCAATGAGCTAATATATGTAAAGTATAGGCCGTCCCCAAATTATACACATCTGACTTACAAACAATTCACACTATAAACAAAGCTATTGCAGGTAATAGATAAATGTACCTTTTCCAACTTGCATACAAATTCATCTTAGGAACAAACCCACAGAACCTATCTTGTTTGTAACCAGGAGATCTGCCTGTGCTTAGAACAGTACTTGGGTATGAAAAGGACTATTAGATTTCATTATCTATGGTCATGGCTGATTGGGAGGCAATAGAGAAAGAGAGATTCCACTGTCCCTAAGAATTATTATTAGTATTTTTTTTGTAGTTTTAGCCAGGCCTGGGTTTGAACCCTCCCACCCCCAGTAAATGGCGCTGGAGCCCTACTCCTTGAGCCACAGGCACCTCCCTATTCCTGAGAATTCATTGTCACCTAAAGATGCTTAAGTTTGTACATTGTTTAAAAAAAAAAACCTCTGTTTAATAAAATATATCTATATAATTTTCTAATACTGGATTGCCAGTTTATGATTTCTAGCCAAGGTGATAAAATCTTTCAGAAGGCAAGGACAGTGTTTCCTAAATCTAAGATAAATATTTCATTAGCCTGAACCTTTTATTTTAAAATTAGAATGAATTTTCAGATATGATACAAAAGATATTAAAAAGAATTTCAGCGTGTACTGGATTCACTTTTAAACATTTGCTTTATTTCTTTCTCTCTGTGTAAAGATGTATATATCTGTATAATATATATGAGGTCTGACAATTAAGTTCATGAACTTGAAACCGTGCACTTAGTTTAGCAGCATTGAAAAGTAAGTAGATAATGTTCCATAACCTTGGTAAATTAGCAGCTCATAGTTGTGTTCATAACAGGATGTGACAGTGTCTTGCTGAGTGGTATTCATGTTGTTGATAAATGTTTTTCTTTTGTGCCATTGTGAGAATGTTGGAGGTTAAATTAGAACAATAAACAAACATTCATAAATTTCTTATAAACTTAGCAAGTCTAAAAATTAAATCAGCTGCTTGCGAGAAGCACAGCAGACCAAAAAAAAAACCATAAATAGAGAAACAATTAGGAAAATCTTAACTGAAAACCTTGGCATGAGAAAGATGTGGCTCTTGAATCACAATAACCCACCAGCCCAAGGCACTGTTTTTCAGGCAGTTTTTAGCCAGTAAACAAATAATTGTATGGGAACACCCTCCCTACTTACCTGATCTGGCCCCAGTGACTTTTTTCTTTACCAGATGACAAAGGAAATACTGAAAGGAAGACATTTTGATGATATCCAGGACATCCAAGTGTAATACAATGACAGATTTGAGGGCCATTTCAGAAAAAGAGTTCCAAAATTACTTTGAAGGGTAGACTAGAAGCTGGAATTGGTGCACAGTTATATTCAGCAAAGAATTATGTAGTACTTTCTCTAGGATGAATTTGCTAACTTAATTGTCAGACCATGTAGATTGTATTTTTTTCTGCCTCCTGAGAATAAATTTAAAATGCAATGACCTCATTATCTCTTAATATCTCCTAAAAGTTTTCCTCCACCACTACCAAGTGAGGAAATTAATACTAATGCATTAGATTATCATCTAATTTATAGATCCATTTGCCAATTATCCTAGCAAGGTTTATCATATATCCAGAAACACATACTGTATTTGGCTATCATATCCTTTTGTTTTTCTTAAAGTTGGAATAGCTCCTCAGTTATTTCTTGTCTTTTGTAACATTTACTGATTTATTAAATACAATTTTATAATTTTGTAGAAATTTCCTAAGTTATGGTTTGTCTGCCTTTCTTGATGAATAAAATTGTTCATTATTTTTTGGCAGGGTAACCAAAGATATTATATTGTCTTCTCAGCATATCATATCAGAGAGCATGTGATATCGATATGTCTCCTTACTGGTTATATTAAAGTTTATTACTTGGATAAGATGATATCTGCAAAGTTCCTCCACTGAAAAATTAATATGGCTTTTATACTCACAATCAATGAATGATAAATATTTTCTATGGAGATACTGTGAGAACTTTACTTTTACCAACATTATTTGGTGTTCGTTGTTTATCTGTAGAAGTAAAAACTCATGGTTTCCTATTATGTTCAAAAGATTTAAAATTGAGAGCTAGATAACCTTGGCCTATTCAAACTGGCTCTATTGTTATTTGGATATGT
The DNA here is from genome assembly GCA_963573935.1 of Arctocebus calabarensis. Classification (NCBI taxonomy): domain Eukaryota; kingdom Metazoa; phylum Chordata; class Mammalia; order Primates; family Lorisidae; genus Arctocebus; species Arctocebus calabarensis. Next base: position 7,942 of record CAUYON010126851.1, on the reverse strand, counting down.
CCCTCCCATAATTTTTTGAGTATTTCCCTTTCTTTCTGGTCCAAAATAAGTTCCAAGATCACCTTGTATTTTCCTGAACAGTAATGGAGTCAGACCTTTTGCCAAGGAGTATTTAGTTTCTTTCAGAGTAGAATGGGATTTACAGTCTCCAAATGGAAGTATACACACTTCTGAAGTGGTGCTGAGATCAACCACTGGAATATGCAGAATAAAATTGGAACATATTTATTTTATTCTTTAAAAATCACTTTTACTATATGATTTCTAATGTATGTGATGCAGTATTAGTACAACCATACATATGTATAATGGACAAACAAAACAAATTGGTGGTCATGCTAAAAGACTTACCAATTCAATTTAGTAACCAAAAAATGTTGTCAAAAGCTGCTTTTGAACACAGCAAAATGGTTTAGCTTACAAAAAACATTAGGCATGATAACACTCACCAAAATAACAAGAAAAATCTCATTCTCACTTGGAAGCTATGGTCAGAATATTGTTTTCAAATATGTCCACCAGAAAACATTGATAACTTCTAGATGTTCATTTATCAATATTGTAGCCACTAGCCACTTATGGATATGGGCTATCATGTTGGATGACACAGAAAAAGTAAACATAAAAAGTGTGCCTCATAAACTTCATTCTCAACATCCACTTTATCTCTTATTCCCTGATTTTCAGGTTAAACCCAGAGAAACTGTGACCTTCTCACATTCCTATCCAACTGATAATTATGACCCTTGTCTGATGATCTTTTCTAACATAATCCCCAATTGAATGATATTTTTTTTTCTTTTGTGGTTTTTGGCCAAGGCTGGTCTTGAACCTGCCATCTTCGGCATATGGGGTTGGCGCCCTACTCCTTTGAGCCACAGGTGCCGTCCATTAGCATGATAGTTTATATATTATATCATTATATTTTATATCATGCAATTGAAGATATATATTTTGAGGTCCCCATGACCACATACAGATTTAGGGATTGGTAAGAAGGAATCTGAATACACAAAGGCTATTGTCGTCATAGCTATATTTGGTTACAGGAATCAACAAGGGAAAAAGGTAGAGTCTAGACGAGGAAGCCAGACACCAGCTTCCTATGTTCTCCTTCCCACAGCAAAATGCTATAGTATTTGTGCAGTGTTTCTTCCCTAGTTAGTCAGACCTCTTGAAAATCAGAATCCAACGTTTTTATTGTCAGATAATCAATCAGCCACATTTTGCCTGGTGACCAGCCACAATGATCAGAAACCCACATTCTCAGAAGGAAAGTAAATGTTCTATGAATCATATTATTCATATGCAATCTAGGCAGAAGCAAAATTCACAAATGCATAAAACAATGTTATCACTCAAGGAACAATTCAAAGCCCTTCTATCTACTGTGCCTTTTATGTAAATCATGTAAATTCTTTCCAGTAGACTTACTAAGGCACTAGTTGTTACAAAAATGACTGCCGGTAGCATTTCACTCTTGCAAATCTATTGTCCACCATATATGAAAAAGATAATGCTTAGTCGCTAGATTATCAATATTTACATGAGTTTTACATTCAATTTGCTTATTGAAATGTTTACAGAAGTAATTATATGAAGAGAATAATCACACCAGACATAGCTGTGAGGAAAATTTATTATAGTCAAATGGAAAAATATCAGTGATAAAAAAAATCACTCTTGATTATTTGTACGAAACAAATGTTTACTAAGCATTTATTAGGTGCCAGGCACTTAACTAAACTCTTTATTTAATTTATTTTACTAAATCTGTAGACAACCCTATAAGTGTGTTACTCTCATATTCCCTATCATACAAGAGAGATATGTAATCTTAAGAAAATTAACTCCTAGACTAGGCACAGTGGATGGTGCCTATAATTTTAGTACTCTGGGAGGCTGCTCACATATTTCAGCCCAGCCTGAGCAAGAGCAAGACCTTGTCTCTAAAAACAAACAAACAAACAAACAGAAAACAATAGCCAGGCATTGTGGCAGGGCCTATAGACCCAGCTACTCAGAAGACTGAGCCCAGGAGTCTGAAGTTTTGAACTAGGATGCCATAGCACTCTACCTGGGGTGACAAAGTAAGACTCTGTCTCAAAAAAAAAAAAAAAAAAAGAAAGAAAGAAAAAGAAAAAGACAAAGAAAATTAACTCCTAAATCTATGCTTTCCCATCTGGAAAGGGTAGAGAGAGCAAGGGAGTCTGATACCAGATACTGCACATATAACCATTAAAAAGCACTACCTCATTCATTTGAATTAACACAAGCATATTCTTTTACAGCTCATTTTTAACTTGCTATCTTTTCCTTGTCATATATATACTTTTTTTAAATCTAGGACTATGGAACTACTTTGCATGACAAGTTATGAGAGTAAGAAATATGCATTTATCATCTGCTGTGTTTTGCCAAAGAATTATAAATATTCATTCACAATTATATAGAGAGAGACAATTATACATCATATATTTTTCTTTAAACTTTTATTAAACATAAAAGTTAGTTCAAGAATATCAATAAAATACCAAGAATAGTACATTTAAACTTTGATTTGCCCTCTTTCAATACTTAGTCATCTCTTCAAAGGATTGTTCTAATCTAATAATTGTATTTGTAAGTATTATGTTTGAAATTCATTTAACAAATGTGATGATCAAAATTCATGATTTTAGATTGTTTTCTACATTTTTCTAAATCAAAACTTAACTTCTTTTAAGTTCCTAACTTCTAATGCCCAACATAATTTTGGAAATTGATGTTATGTCATTGCTGACTGGGTTTAAAACTTATATCGCAGCAAAAAGTAAGTTTTAAGCAGTGAATTAGAGTAATTTTTAGGAAGAAACAATAGGAAACAAAAGATCTGTTATGTCTGTAGGGGGTAAATTGTCCTTGAATGAAATAAAGGAAGCATAAAGAGGAATTTATAACATATCTCTTGGGTTCAACAATATTAATTTATCTTAACCATCTTTGAAGTCTCACCAGAGTGATAGTTTCCTAGGTGCATTTTAATTAGGTTGATACTGTCTGAATAAGCTACCCAACATTCATCAGAGAACAAACCATTATCTGAAAACCATTTGTCATGGAATATATTACAATCTCAAATTAATAAATTAGTGCCCATATAAGAACATAATATGTACCATTTAAAAAAATAGAAAATCATTTAATTGTGGTTTGCAATCCGCTCAATGATATATAGTATATACTATACTTGATATAAAAGCATTTTGTGAGAATAGATGAAAAAGTATTTTCACATTAGTGTTTTAACTATTGCAATTGTACATCAATATAAGGTTTTTAATAAGCTGGGTGTTGTGAGTGTCTTTTACCCCCAAAAGTCCTATCTTTTTTATCATTTTAAGTATTGAATCATCCTTACTTGTGGATAAGCCATCTGCTAGAAGCAATAATTTTAGGAACAATGTCCCAAAGCAGCTTCCCATAGATAGCTGCTGGCAGCTCTGGCATTTGGGAGCATAATCCTTCTAAATTGAAACCTGCCCTCATAGGTACAGGTTTCCAGATCCTCAGAGCACCATGAGTTCTTTATAGTGTGATGAAGGTCAAATTAGAGACAAGGACATTTAAGCTGAAGTTTAGCTAATTTTCTTTTTTATTTGTGCCATTAAATTTTAAAGTCCAAATAATCTAAAAGATGCTGAGAATCTTAATAAAAACCTAACATTCATCTTTTAGAAACTATTAACATCCACAATTCATAAGAACCTGAATGATACTATATTATATTTCCTAAATCATAGATGAGTAATCCATCTTTTCAATGATTACCTTTTGCCTTTCAGCCTGATCTCCACACTTCTTCTCCTATAATGCATATTTAAAACACGGTAAATCCTTTATACTCAAGTGCTTTGATCAAAGTACCATTGTACAGAGGTGGGGAAAAACTCTGAACTAAAACATCTGGTTTTGAACATTTATTCTCCTAGTAAATAGCCATGTGATACTGCAAAAATAACTTAAGTTTTGAAAAGTGAAGGGGGTATCCTAAATGACTTTTCAGGTACTTTCAATATTATGACTGACTTCCTTATATTTTATATGTCATTATCCTTATGCCTATTAAGATAATACAAAGAGCTAAAAGTAAATAATTTTCAAATCTGCTCTAATAACATTTAACAAATGAAGTTAAGATTCTAAAATTTGGTATATTTGAGTGGATAAGCCAAGTAGAAAAATGTGCTACACATAAATTTTTCGGGCATAAATTTCCTGAAAGAATGTGAACATTTTCTGACCCAGAACTACTCAGTTTGTTTGCTATACACTTTCTTTAAAACTCTTTTATTACAAAGGGATATATAGTGCAAGTACTAAAATAAAATACTTATAGGAAAGGGATACCTTTTGAAAAAAAAAACTGAGATAATTTTAGCTACTACTTTTGTTTTTTGTTTAAAAAATTATTGTAGAAAAGAATCCCTGTAGAAGCAAAAATAGTGCTTCAAGGTCATGAAATTCTCATGGATCCTCTTTGGTTTTGTATCTTAGATGAACTGTGTCTTTTAATTACAACACAGATCATGTAAAAAAAAATTTACACTGTTATGAGGTAATTTTAATTACAATGATTGTAAAATTCTTCTGCAAATATTTGCTTCAGATTTTGACATAGTTATGTTAATAGAGCAAGTAATATGGCAAAAAAGGGATTTCTCAAGTAAGAAAAATGTTTTAAAGGCTGACTATCTCTACTTTCAGTGTAATCATAGGAGAATTTTATCTAATATTGATTTTTCAAATTATGACTTAAATATTCAAGGACGTTTGTCAATTCTTTATAGAAATATAAAAACAATCTGGCCCTGATAAAAATCATTAATTTTGCTATAATAGGAGGGTTAAGATGTTGAGCATTATATATAATTTAATTGATCCATTACACAGATCAATTTTTGTTTTTACATGTAGTATTTAACCTAATACTTTACATATATAAAGTATATATTTTAGTTTTACATTTGTTGTTCTCTCTTTGGGCTTCTTAGCTACTAGTTAATTCATTACAATTAAATATCTGATAATTCTAAACAGATCATGTGAAATTTTCTACATAACCCTGGTAGAGGAAATTATTTTCTTTCTCTCCCACTATTCCTACTTTGCCTATCACATGTGGTCATTTTCCTTTTCATAAACACTGGGAAGAATATCTTCTTCTCCACTTTCTCAGTCTCATGATCTTGGAAAGATTTGTGACTTAGCTCTTGTTTTAGGTGAAAAATGAAAATATGTGGCTCAATCTTATTTCTTTTTTAGAGAATCTGTCCTTAGGACTCTAACATTCTCTTCTCCTTCGTTTTGTAAGTTTTTCATCAGAAACATTCATCTGCAAGTTTCAAGACCAAGAGGGCAATTTATACATGAAAAATCAAAAGTTCATTGTGGTCTCATAAAGCTGATATGTTGTCTGCTATTTCTATTACACACAAGCCTGTTTCTCAGTTAACCTAAGTAGAACCTCAGAAAAGAAAGGTTTGAAAATCAGCAAAATTTCATGAAAAATCCAGTGCTATGGTCTGAAAGTTCCCAAAATGTTTATGCTGAAACTTCATCCCCACTGTGTTAATACTAGGTAGTGGGGCCACCGATGAAATGATTAGATCAAGAGGGCAGAATCTTTGTAAAATATTAGTGCCCTTTGAAAGAGGTGGAAGAAACTAGCTTGGGCCCCTTTCCCCTTCTGTTACTTCTGGCTTGTGAAGACACAGCATATGTCCTTTCCAGAGGATAGAGCAATGTGGCATGAACTTGGAAGCAGAGAAGACCCACCATCATCAGACATTGACCTTGAACTTCCAGCTTCTAGAGAACTATAAAAATATGTTTCTGGTCTTTATAAATTATCCAATGTCAGGTATTTTCTTATGGAAGCACAAATGAACCCAGTGAACCCACAATGAAGTAAAATTTCTAAGAATGTATGGATCAGATAAACCTTGATACTATTAAGATATAATTCCCTTTCAGAAAGAAATATAAATAACTACTTTAGGCACAATTAATAAGTTAACTCAAAAAGGTCAATTCCCTTTGAAAATGTCATTACACTGCTATCATTATCATTTAAATAGCATTTCTCTTTATCTGCCTGTTAAGTTATTAATCTTTATAACATTCTTATGAAATAATAGTGAATGTTAGAGAAAAAAGGGTAAAAAATTTACAAAACAGGCAAAATATCATTTACTCACCTAAAAATTATTGACCCGTGTACCTAATCATGTAAATGCATTCATATATGTTATTTTGTACATAGCTTTATTTAACATAATATAAGCACAAATATTATCTGAGAGAATCTTAAGCAAATAGATTACATTATTTTAGAAGGCTCTGGAAGAAATAATACCACTTATAATTGTCGTTCTGATCAAAGAAAATATCAGTAACATGCAGATGGAAATTATGGCAAAATGTATGTTCTCATTTCTAAATCTTAAAGTCACTCAATAAATTACCTTAGTAATTAGAAAAATTACTAAATAAACTGGTACAATCGACCAGGCAGATTTCTACACAAAAGTCACAAATCCAACTGGTTTTCTATAGTTGTATATGATAATGACATTAGAAATAATCTAAAAATAATTGCTCAATTTTCAAGGAAAATTTGAAGGAAATAAACAGAGATAAGGAGTTCCTTTAATAAAACAAAACTGCATCAAATTGTCAATCTCTCTAGATGTCAAAAGGTTCTCAAAGTAAGAAATACCCTTAAAGACCAATGTCAACAGTGTAACTTAACCTTTGTTAAGACTTTGAAAAGGTTTACAGACCATTTCATAGACTCAAATAGACAAAAATGCTTCTAAAAACTTTAAGCATTGCCCCAACATATCCTGGCAAGAATGGGCCGTCTGAAAGAGATTTGTAGCCATAGCATTTGTGTAATCAGCCACACCTGTGATATTTATAGGAAAACCATAAGAATTTTAAAGAATATAGTATTTAAGGTAACACTTGTTAGCTTGCAGTAAAATGAAGGGAGAGTTCAAAATTAAACACATTTTTTGAGCCCCAACTCATTTATGAGTAGGTATCGTGCTGAGGAAGCTACTCAGATCTCAGATGCAAATGTAGTTAAGTACTTGTCCAATAACTAAAGTAATAATGAAAAAAAGGAAGGTTGATTACAAAAGTACAGCCAAGAGTCCAGATGGTGGAACTAAGAGTGCAGACGTAGATAACACCTGGCTAAGGAACATGGAGAACAACATTCAAGGAACAGCTGTGAGATCTAGTCAGGTCTGCAATGATGTGTACCTGGTTAGATCTGAGAATTGTAATAGACAGATTATTGGTATATACCTTCATTTCTACTATTCTCGGAAAATTATGACTATTGCCTTTACCTATCCTGCATCTGTGTATCACCATTTTATTTTGAAAGTATATCTTTTCGTTGAGATATCTTCCTAGAAATAATAAATCAAAAACAATTTATGTTAGACTGAACAATGTCTTCCAAAAATCTATATGTCCTAATCCCCAAAACAAATGAATATGTTTCTTATATAGCAAAATGGACTTCAAAGATGTGTATAATATTGACATAGGGAAATTGTCTTTGGTGAGCCCAAGACATTACAAGTGTTCTTACAGCATGGTGGTCATAAATCTGATGAAAGAGAAGGTGTACTGTAGTCAGCTTTGAAGATAGAGTAAGGAATCAAAGTCAAGGAGTGCAGATTATCCCCAGACGCTAGAAAAAGGTCATGAAATGGATTTTTTTCTTAAAGACTTAAAAAAAATAGTCATTCCCAATTTAACTAATTATGGACATTTAGCCTCCATTATAGACTTCTTACCTTGATTGAAGACTGACCTCTAGATCTATAATAAAACAAATTTATACTGTTTTAGAATGCCAAACTTCAAGAATAACTGAAATGTG
>CAUYON010126847.1:0-15656 GCA_963573935.1 Arctocebus calabarensis | reverse complement strand
GGAAATCAGAAATAAGCAGGTGTTACAATTTTATTTGTAGATACAATAGGCTTTAAACCAACAAAAGTAAGGAAAGGTAAGAATGGTCACTTCATATTTGTTAAGGGCAACACTCAACATGATGAGATTTCAATTATTAATATTTATGCACCCAACCACAATGCGCCTCAATTTATAAGAGAGAATCTAACAAACATAAGCAATATGATTTCATCCAGCACCATAATAGTCAGAGATTTTAACACCCCTTTGGCAATGTTGGATAGATCCTTCAATAAGAAGCTAAGCAAAGAAATTTTAGACTTAAACTTAACCATTCAACATTTGCATTTTACAGACATCTACAGAACATTTTATCCTAACAAAACTGAATACACATTCTTCTCATCAGCCCATGGATCATCCTCTAAAATTGATCACATCTTAGGTCACAAGTCTAACCTCAGCAAATTTTAAAAAATTGAAATCATTCCTGGTATTTTCTCAGACCATCATGGAATAAAACTTGAGCTCAGTAACAACAGGAATCTGCATATGCATATAAAAACATGGAAACTAAATAACCTCATGCTGAATGTCAGCTGGGTCATAGATGAGATTAAGAAGGAAATTAACAAATTTTTGGAACAAAATCATAATGAAGACATGAACTACCAGAACCTCTGGGATACCGAAAAGGCCATCCTATGAGGGAAATTTAGAGCATTACAAGGCTTCCTCAAAAGAATGGAAAGAGATGAAGTCAACAACTTAATAGGACATCTCAAGCAACTGTAAAAGGAAGAACATTCTAACCCTAAACCCAGCAAAAGAAAATAAATAACTAAAATTAGAGCAGAACTAAATGAAATTGAAAACAAAAGAATGATACAACAGATCAACCAATCAAAAAGTTGGTTTTTTGAAAAGGTCAATAAAATAGATAAACCTTTGGCTAACCCAATCAGAAGTAGAAGAGTAAAATCCCTAATTTCATCAATCAGAAATGACAAAGGCCAAATAAAACAGACTCCTCAGAAATTCAACAAATCCTTAATGACTATTACATAAAACTCTATTCTCAGAAGTATGAAAATTTAAAGGAAATAGATCCATACTTGGAAACATGCCACCCTCCTAGACTTAGCCAGAAGGAAGTGGAAATGTTGAACAAGCCTATAACAAGTTCTGAAATAGCATCAACTATAAGAAATCTCCCCAGAAATTAAAGCCTAGGCTTTACAGATGGCTTCACATTAGAATTCTACCAAACCTTTAAAGAGTAACTAGTACCCATATTACTGCACCTTTTCCAAAACATAGAAAAAGAAGGAATACTTCCCAACACATTCTATGAAGCAAATATCACCCTGATACCCAAACCAGGAAAAGACACAACAAGAAAAAAAAATTATAGACCAATATCTCTAATGAATATTGATGCAAACATATTCAATAAGATCCTAGCAAACAGAATCCAACAACACATCAAACAAATTATACATCACAACCAGGTGGGTTTCATCCCAGGATCCAAAGGATAGTTCTATGTATGTAAATCCATTAATATAATACATCACATAAACAAATTCAAAAACAAAGACTGTATGATTCTCTCGATTGATGCAAAAAGAGCTTTTGATAATATCCAGCATCCTTTCTTCATCAGAACACTTAAGAAAATAGGTATAGAAGGAACATTTCTTAAACTGATAGAGGCCATCTACAGCAAACCCACAGTCAATATCGCATTGAATGGAGTAAAATTGAAATCATTTCCACTCAGATCAGGAAGCAGGCAAGGATGCCCACTGTCTCCACTGCTTTTTAACATTGTAATGGAAGTCTTAGCCATTGCAATCAGGCAAGAGAAGGCAACCAAGGAGATCCAAATATGACTGGAAGAGATCAAACTGTCACTCTTTTTTTTTTTTTTTTTTGTAGAGACAGAGTCTCACTTTATCGCCCTGGGTAGAGTGCTGTGGCGTCACACTGCTCACAGCAACCTTCAGCTCTTGGGCTTAAGCGATTCTCTTGCCTCAGCCTCCCTAGTAGCTGGGACTATAGGCGCCCGCCACAGCGCCCGGCTATTTTTTTGTTTTGCAGTTCGGCCGAGGCCGGGCTTGAACCCGCCACCTTCGGTATATGGGGCCAGCGCCCTACTCGCTGAGCCACAGGAGCCGCCCTGTTTGTTTTGTTTTTTGAGATGAGAAAGTGAAGGAATGTTCTGCAGTTGCAAGTCGCTATTACTCTGAGTGAGGAGACATGTGCCTTTCTAATACTTAAATTCTGGTCAGGAAGGACAGTGAGTAGAACAGAGTACACATGCTTTGTAAGGAAACCAGAAAAATTATATTATATATTGTTCAATTGGGAAAGAGGAAAATTAAATGAGACAATATTTGTGGTCATGTGTGGTCATCCAAATGCCAATACCCATTGAAACAGAATAAATGATGGTATTGATATGAGCTAGCACAAAGAAAAAGGAAAGAATTACAAACTTCTTTTAAGACTTGTTGAATTTGAAGAATCTTTTATAAAAAGAAAAGAAGAAAAGAAATAGAGGAAAATATTAAACTATATCATATAGATTATGTGCAATTTGCTATGTTAAATTATTTTAATTGCACATCAACTGTATGTCCACCTAGTATGTGTGTGTGTGTGTGTGTATTGCAGTGCACAATCATATCTCACTGTAACCTCAAACCCCTGGGTTCAAGCAGTCCTCTGGTCTCAGCCTCCCAAGGACCATAAGTGCATGCCAGGCCACCTCACCTAGCTAATTTTTTAAATCTTTTTTGGAAAGAGGCAGGTCTTGCTATGTTTCCCAGGCTGGTCTCAAACTCCTGACCTCAAACAGTGTTTTTGCCTTGGCATCCCAACGTTCTAGGATTACAGGTGTGAGCCACCATACCTAGCCTCCCAAATCTATATTCCATATTATATTTTCTAAAACACCTTTAGTTTTATAATAGAACTCTTAAAATATTATCATGATTAAAACTCTGAATATGTAATTTGAATTTAGAAATATAACACCTGTAACCTAGTTGCAATCTATATAATTTATTGATATAAAAGAAGCGAAGAACAATTGCTGTTGTCAGGAGGCTTAAAACTGGGTAAACTGGATTGGATGATTTATAGGAGATTGTAATATAAACAGGGAGCCTGTGAAGTGCCATAAGAGACAAAGATGGGAGGCCGGGCACTGTGATCTTAACACTCTGAGAGGCGGAGGCAGGTGGATTGCTTGAGCATAGGAGTTTGAGACCAGCATGAGCAAGAGTGAGACCCTGTCTCTACTAAAAATAGAAAAACTAGCCAGGCATTGTAAGGGGCACCTATGATCCTAGCTACTAGGGAAGCTGAGGCAGGAGGATTGCTTTAGTCCAGGAGTTTGAGGCTGCTGTGAGCTATGATGCCACAGCACTCTACCCAACATGACAAAGTGAGATTCTGTCTCAAAAAACAAACAAACAACAATAAACCCTCTGCCCCCAAAATAAGACAGGAATTCAAAGGAGAAAAACATTCCAATATTCCTAACTTGCCTATTAGAGAAGTGAGAAGGGGCTTTTTGGAGGGAGTGATATTTATGGATGCTTTTCAAATGTGGTGGTCTATAAATAAATGGAGAAGAGTAAATTTGGGCACAGTGATCAGACAACGTTTGGTGGCATGACAAATGGCACAGGAGGGTAAATACCAGGGTCCGTGTGCCCTGGAGTGGCAGCTGGAGGGCTCTTGGGTCCCTGGCTTCTGATCACCTCATTTCCAGATGAGAATCTGGGGGCCCAGGAGTTGGTGGATAGCTCCAGCATGCACAGGGCATGAGCACAACCTGACTTCACAGTGGTCATGTTGGAAATGACCTGAAAAGCACATTGAAGAAGGATAGGGCGGATTCTGCCAGAGGTCGGGTAAGAGAAGCACAAAAGGAAGCGTGTGTGTAGGAAGGACTCAACATTTTGGTCAGATCATGTCCAAAAGCAATAAACATATTCGTGGGAGTAGAAAAGACCACAGTGGGTTAGTAAAGGAGAATGTGGGGGTGCATTTTTGCATAGAGCATGAAATAGTGCAAGGCAATTCCCAGACCCAAGGAATCATTGATACATTTCCCCAGAGAATCTTCATTCTCCCAGGCTGGGAGAAAACCTCCCCGTACGTCTGTTCTCGGCCTCCTTCTCTCAAAGGCAGATCATGGTCTTGAGGAAAAGAAAATATGTATTGGCTCGGCGCCTGTGGCTCAACAGGCTAAGGCGCCAGCCACGTACACCTGAGCTGGCGGGTTCGAATGCAGCCTGGGCCCGCCAAACAACAATGACAGCTGCAACCAAAAAAACCAAAATGGCCACGCATTGTGGCGGGTGCCTGTAGTCCCAGCTACTTGGGAGGCGGAGGCCAGAGACTCGCTTGAGCCCAGAAATTGGAGGTTGCTGTGAGCTGTGATGCCAAAGCACTCTATCCAGGGTGATAGCTTGAGGCTCTGTCTCAAAAAAAAAAAAAAATATATATATATATGTATCAAAAGAGGTAAATAAATCATCAGAGACAAAATGGGGCAAGAGAGACAAATCAAGATTTTTTCTATATACTTATATATCTTTGCCATTTTAAAGTAAAATAACAAAATGAAAACTAGTCCTTCACAGAAGGAATAAAATAGTTACCAATTATGAATATGAGTAAAGCCAAATGAAAGTCTGGACTATCAGATTTTGATTAAATTTGCACCAAATTAATAAGCATATACTATCCAGTATAATGAGGGAATTTTAGACATCATAGAAAGGGTTTCTTTAGAGAAATCTACTTCTGTCCATAGCATGCACATCACAGTTGCCTTAAATAACCAGGTTAATTGATAAAGATTCTGCCATAGAAATTTATTATTTATTCATTTATTTATTTGTGAGAAAAAGTCTCACTCTGTCAACTCACAGCAACATCCAGCCCTTGAGCTCAAACAATCCTTCCAAGGAGCTGGGACTACAGGCACCCACCTCAATGCCCTATTAGTTTTTCTATTTTTAGTTGAGATGGGGTCTCGCTCATGATCATGGTCTTGAACTCCTGAGCTCAACTGGTGCACCTGCCTTGGTCTCCCAGAGTGCTGGGGTCACAGGCATGAGCCCCCACACTCAGCTGAAGTTTGTCCTCATGGTCAGTGCCTACATGGCCTGACTCTTTCCTTCTCTCACATGGTCAGTCAAGTGTGTATGTTGGTCACCTGCCTCTTACTCCCCACAGAGTGGCTGAGCCAGGGGCAAAGCAGGTGTGTGTGACAACTGATCCTGGACCCACTCCCCTCTCTTCATGGCACTCGAGTGCAAATGAAGGGGAGTCCCAGCACATGGCACCACTGGTTTTTCTGTACGTTTTATGGGCAAGGAGGGACAAGAAAATGAGCGAATCATTAAGGAGACAAACTAAAGAGAAAGTGAATTAACATGAATAAACTGAAATAAGGAGAGAACAGTTTTTGCTAAAAGTTACTTTTAGCCAGCAAGTAAGAAATCGGTCTATTGTCATAGCTACTGCAGATTGGAAAATAAAATTTTCTCTGAAAACTACTGGAAAATTGTTCATTCTTGACTCATTGCAATTGAGCTGAAAATTGCAATACTGCTCAGATGGAAAACTCTGCAGAAAATACAATGCTGGTCTAGTTCAAGTACCAAGTGAGAAGCATTTGTGAAGCAAAATACACCTTTCAAATAGACTTAAAAGTATAAAAAGCGAGATATGAATAGTTCATAACATTTTTTAATAGTATTTTGGATTTTCCTAAGTTCAGCACCACATTTGAAGCCTGTTATTTAAACACTTAAATGTGAATTTATTTGGAGATGATTCATAGTAATGTATTTTATGACTGTCATGATTTAAGAACATTTTTGTGATTGCACAGTTGATTCCCTATAATTCTCTGTTAATGCTGGACCTCAAGTTGCACAAGTGCAAATGGAAGAAAACCCCAAGTCCTGGCTTAGATAATGAGAAGGATGCTCAGAACACAGTGTTGGTGACAACAGTCAGTGTTTTCTGGGAGTCACCAGCGGTGTCTAGCCTCATATTTAAGGTCGCATTTTTATTGCTGAATCTGGCAACTCTATTTGTATTAGTCATAAGAGAACTTAGGTTAAAGATCTCTCCCCAAATCACAGAACTGGTAAGAAGCGAATTGGAACTCTGGACTAAGATCTGTTGTACTTCAGAGCTTGTCTTTAAACTTCCACGCTATAATTGATCAAGCTCTGAAGAAACAATGCAAGAGTTCAACATGCAGACAGATTTGATGACAAAACCGGTGGGCAGGATTTATCTCTGGCAATGACAGCTGAATCCTGTAAGAATGAAGGAAAGTGCAGTTCGGGTTCCTTTGAATTTGGATTTGACACACTTCTTGTTTCTCTGTAGAAGAATGGTTTCCCTTCAACTTGTTTTGAATAGACACCGAATAAGCACAGCTGCTTTATTTTAAGTTTGGCACAAATAAGAACGCATGTAAAGTTTCGAATGAAAATGACTAGGAACTCTTTTGAGAGAAGTGGAGCAACAGGAATAGAGTTGTACTGCGATTGAAAAGAAACACATTCTTACCATAAACTAGACTAAATACTTTCAGGAGTGTCCAGCCTGCAGTCCTTGGGCCAGGTACAGATGGTGCAAAGACTTTTTTGTTTATCCTGTGGTGATACATTTATCATGAAAATTATTCCTGGAACTTTTTTTTGGCTCATCAGTTTTCATTATTGTCTGTGTATTTAATGTGTGGTCCAAGACAGTTCTTCCTCCAATGTGGTACCGAGAAGCCAAAAGTTTGGACACCCCTGCTAGAAAGAAAGAAATGAATGAATAATGAATTTTTTATCACATGCCTACAATATGGCATTTGTTGTATGGTGCTGCCCTAGCAATGTGGAATTAAAAGGGCAGGGGTGTGGTGTGATGCTTGTTCACAGGAAATTCAAGAGAGCGCCATGCTTAACAGGACACACTGCGTTGGACAGTGGGGTCATAAGACGGTGACCTCAAGAGCCAGGCTGTCTGGATTTAATTTCCTGCTCCATCACTTTGTAGCAGCCTGTCTCTTTCATCAGTTTTCTCTTCTGTGAAATGGAGGTAGTAATAATCACAGTTTCTATCAGAATCTAATTTTAAAACTCTGCCACCTTGGCCAGGCATGATGACTCACCTATAATCCCAGCACTCTGGAGGATCGCCTGAGCTCAGGAGTTCAAGACCAGCCCCAGCAAGAGTGAGATCCTGTCTCTACTAAAATTAGAAAAACTAGCCAGACATGGTGGTAAGCACCTATAGTCCCAGATACTTGGGTGGCTGAGGCAGGAGAATCACTTGAGGCCAAGAGTTTGAGGTTGCTGTGAGCTGTGATGCCACAGCACTCTACCAAGGGCAACAAAGTGAGACTCAGTCTCAAAAAAAAAAAAAAAAAAAAAACTTCCAACTCAGAAATAATCTCCAGAAAGGTAGAAAAGAAAGAAAAGTTCCACTATTGAATAAGCATTTGGAAAGGATGTGGTGTGCATTACAGGAGATCTGAAGGACATTGAAAAGATGGATGGAAATTCCCCTCTCATGGAACCAAGCACAGGCAACTGCATATGTGCATGTACCCAAGGCCAGTCCATTCGTCACAGGACAGTTTATCCCAACTTTAACTGGTAGTTGGGGTGACAATCTGTGTTGGTTAATTGGATTTCTCTAAAGAGAAAAGAAACTTCTCATTTTTATAACAAGGGGCAGTTTTGCAACTTGAGCAAGTGTTCCTTGAAGTTAAGCTCCCACCCACTCCAGAGAGCAGCAGAGAGGGACACTGTCTCTCTGGAGAAATACATTTAAAGAGATGAGTCCCAGCCCTTGAGAAAGGCATTCCTGGATCCTAAATTTAAAATAAAGCTTATTTAGATAAAAAAGATTTCCATACAGGGCAGCACCTGTGGCTCAGTCAGTGGGGTGCTGGCCCCATTATTCCGAGGGTGGCGGTTCAACCCCAAACCTGGCCAAACTGCAACAACAACAAAAACAGATTTCCATACATTTGAATGAGACAGAGAACAAACTTATAATTTCCTAAAATCAATGTTCTACAAAAAGACAAGGACTGGACTTGAGGAGGAGATTCTTTATTTTCAACAGCGTGAGTTAACCCAACTAGTTCTCTTTTCTTTTTTTCCTTTCTTTTCCTTTCCTTTCTGACAGAATCTCACTCTCTACCATTGGATTTAGTGCCGTGAAGTCATCATAGTTCACATCAATTTCAGACAACTGGGCTCCAGAGATCCTCCTGCCTCAGCCTCCTGAGTAGCTGGGACTCCAGGAGCCCATCATGACATCCGGCTACTTTTTCCATTTTTAGTAGAGACAAGGTCTCACTCCTGCTCAGAATGGTCTCCAATCTTTGAGCTGAATGGATCCATCTGCCTCAGGCTCTCAGAGTGTCGCAGGCGTGGGCCACTGCACCCGGTTTATTTTTTATTTTTATAGTTATCAAATATAGAAGATTTCTGAAACAGTGACTAGGACATCATCAATACTGTCAAATATTACTGCTACTGTTTTTATATTATTGTCATTATTCTTCATTACTATTGATTATAATAACTGTATAATCAGACGTGTATGTGCACTCATTTATATGTGTGTGCGTATATGAAATAAGCCCCCCAAAGACAAGGATGTTGGGGGTCATCAAAAAGATGTTAGGGAATGAACTCTGAATAGGCTTAGAAGTAGCTGTCAGATAAGTGCAGAGTGGGGAGAAGCTTGCTAATACACAGGAGGATTAACTTCTCAGACATGGATGAAAGCATTAAAATCTGCCAGGAGGGTAGAAGGTTAGATTCAGAGGAACACAGACGGGTCTGACCTTGGGGAAAGGCAGGATTCGGGGAGAGTGAGAACAATAAGATACTTTGCTGGGATAGAAATCTTTAATTATGAAATTTAGATTTGATGAAGTGGAAAAGTATCATAGAGAAGATGAGAGAGCATTAATGTGCTTGAAAGTAGTTTTTTTAACAGGTTAAATCTTACACTGGGGCACTTTTAAGCATAAGTTAAGTAATGAGCTTTCCCTTAACAAGGTCCTGGTTGAAGTGTTGGTAGAATTTCTTTCTACAGCAGGTCTTTGGTCTCTGGGATTCGAAGAATGAACCAAGAGACCATAGACCAGTGGTAACATAGAATTTATCAGACAGAAAGGAATACAGAAGGAACACAAAGCACCAGAGCTTCTGGGAAAGGGAAAGAGCCAAGTGGGAAGTCTCCCTATGCGTCTTTTGTCTAGGGGGATGAGGCCTTGAGAATTACACTTGGCCAGGACTTGGTAGATGAAGACACCTTTTCAATGCTGATGCGTGTATCAACCAATGAGTGATTGCAGTCCCTCCAGCTGGGGGGAACGTCAAAGGAGGCCCAGCTTACGTGAAATTGCCCAGACCTGGGAACCTGGGGTCCCTTTTTCAGCCCTGAATAGGAGGACGTGTATCACAAGCAGTGGCAAAAGAAATGAAATGGAAAAAGAATAAATTCATGTCAGAGTAGAGGAACAGAAAGAGTCAGAGTGGCAGAAAAATGCCCAGCCTAGAAGAAAGCTTAATGAGTCATGGCATTAGAAAGATAAATGTCAGACCAGGCATGGTGGCTCACGCCTGTAACCCCAGCACTCTGGGAGGCCGAGGTGAGAGGATCCCGTGAGCTCAGCAGTTTGAGACCAGCTTGAGCAAGAGTGAGACCCCATCTACACTAAATATAGAAAAATTAGCTAGGCATGGTGGTGGGTACCTGTAGCCCCAGCTACTTAGGAGCCTGAGACAGAAGGATCACTGAAACCCAGGAGTTTGAGGTTGCTGTGAGCTATGATGATGCCAGAGCACTCTACCCAGGGGGCCAGACTGATACTCCATCTCAAAATAAAGGAAAGATAAATGACAAAGAAGGACATCGGCATGCTGCTTCTCCTCCTCTTCAGATGGTGGGGCTCAAGATGGAAAAGAAGGAATTTGACAAAAGCAACAAAAACAGGTGCCAAAGACTTTATTTTTAAGTTAGGCTATAGTAAGAATTGATTGAATGGAGCAGATATTAAATTTGTATAGTATAAATTTAAAATATAAATATATACTCACAAATGAAAATCTTCCTCACTGATTTCCATGGGACAATTAGTCAAAAAGTCTCTAGTTTGTTCACAGGTAGCCCTCTCCCTACTTAGAACTGTCAGGTAAGAAGATGGTACTGTTGTCGGGAAGATAAGTCAAGATGGAGGGAACACACGCTGTGATTCATGAAACCATTTCATTTGTTCACACCAGGAGTCTGCGGTCACTTCCCAACAAGGATTGTGCTTTTTAGTCATTGCTTTACTCAGGATCAAGCAGTTGGCCTGATTGGTTCTCCCTAAAGGGCTGTTGAATTGACCTGCACTGGTGGGATCATGTCCGAAGCCTGCTGACCAGAGAGAATTATGACTCAGGACGGAGTCAGGGGAGCAAGGTGGTTTGGTGGAGATTCCTAAGCAATGCCAAGGGCAGGATGAATCGACAGTGGGTTACAGTCTTGGGGCTGGATTAAAGAAAGCTGAGAATGGAGTCAAAATTGGGATTTGTATGAAATAATCAGTAGGATGTCAAAAAAAGGAAGAAGTTGGTTTTTTAAAGACTATGATAAACCCATCCCCTCACTCTGTCCAATTTGCTGTTTGCAATTTAAAGGAATTTCTCCTTAGTCTTCCCAGCAATAGTTGTAGGGACCTCATTAAGCTGCCTCTCAATTGTACTGTATGAATATTTTATAAGGCAATTTTCTTCATCTAATCATCATATTGAGATTGATTAAAGAGAAGGGAAGGATTGGTTTACTACTGATATCTGTACTTGTACAAATATCTGTATTTGCTGTTGTTTAAAGCCTCTTTCCTTTCCTCTAAAAAACTGAATTTCATTATCCTAAGGCCACACATGCTTTATTCAAAATTTTCTGTTTGAAATGGCAAATTCAGCACTGGCTCCTCGTAGTGAAGTCTCAAAGGAACATTCTTTTTTTTTTTTATATGTTGTCAAAAATTTTCTTTCCATCATGGGGGAAAAAAAAGTCATGAAACTCATGACTGGTCAAAGTGTATAGATGTTGGAAAACTATCCATCCTGTTTGGAAAACTTCAAACTATTTAAATTTTTATAAGGATCTTTCCTTGGCAAGAGTAAGAATCAAGCTAGACCTCCCATTTGATCCTGCAATCCCATTACTGGGCATCTACCCAGAAGGAAAAAAATCCTTTTATCATAAGGACACTTGCACTAGGTTGTTTATTGCAGCTCAATTTACAATCACCAAAATGTGGAAACAACCTAAATGCCCACCAACCCAGGAATCGATTAACAAACTGTGGTATATGTACACTATGGAATACTATTCAGCCATTAAAAAGATGGAGACTTTACAGCCTTTGTATTAACCTGGATGGAAGTGGAACACGGTATCCTTAGTAAAGCATCTCAAGAATGGAGAAGCATGAATCCCATGTACTCAAGTTTGATATGAGGACAATTAATGACAATTAATGACATGGTGGGGGTGAGGGAAGGGGAGAGCAGAGAAAGAAAAAATGAGGGGGAGTGGGGAAATGAAGAGCAGAGAGAGGGAAGGAGCGAGGGGTGTGGGGTCTTGGTGTGTGCCACACCTTTTGGGGGCAAAACAGGATTGTAAGAGGGACTTTACCCAACAAATACAATCAGTGTAACATGGTTTCTTGTACCCTCAATGAATCGCCAACAACAACAACAAAAAAAAGGCAAAAATAAGGCAGAAAAACATACAAGTTCAACCTTCTAAATAGATTGTACTTTTATACAATCCAACTCAAGATCAGGCCTCCACCAGGCACCATGGCTTGCACATGTAATCCCAGCTATTCAGGAGGCTAAGAGGAGTGAGGATTTCTTAAAGAAAAAAAGAAACAGTATGTTAAATATAAAATATGTTATTTCATATACATACAAAATTCTAGAAACAGCTATTAGTTATTAAATTGGTAGCTTAGGCCTTTTTCTTTATTATAACAGATTACCACAGATTTATAAATATAAAATATATACAGTATGAATAAATATATATATAATCTATAAAATGTCACAGCAGTGTATGTATACAGGATACATGAATGTGTATAGACACATATATTGTATATACTATGATATTTTATCTCTATATTTTTTATACAAATAAATAAATTTTATATTTTATGATTCTATATATTCTCTCTACATATAGGATGATAAGTGCTCAATTATTTAAGGGCTAGTAATGTGCAGTAATATTTTACATTTGTATATTTATATATATGTCACTGTATGTATAAATATATAGGGATATATTTATATATATCACTGTGTATATATTAATATATACACAGAGATATTGTATATATTAATTTATGTATAAATCATTATATAAAAATATGCAGTGATAAACTACATTACACAGTGTATACTGTATATTAATATACATATACTTATATATATTTATTTATAGCACTGTATATATTAATTTATATAGTATCACTGTATATCAATATCAATTGACAATATCAATATACTGTGATACTATGTAAAATATTGATACTATATATCAATATACATACAGTGATATATATAAAATATGTCACTATATTTTCATATATATTTATATATACAGTGATATATATATCACTATATATTTATATATACAATAATGTATATATAAATACATAAATGTAAAACATTACTGTGTAATTTAAAATATACTATAAATGTATAATATATAAATATACATTTATATAATATATAAATAAATGTATATTTATATATACAGTGATGTCTGAAGGAGTTAGTAGAAGCTTATATCCTTTCACCCTCTACTTTCCAGTAAGCACATATACTGAGTCTGTTTACCGAATTACTGCAGTAAACATTTTCTAAACATGCTCAAAATCATTTGACAAAGAAAGTGATGAGAGAACCTCACAACACATACCAAAGGAATTTAGAAGATAATAAACTTCTCAAAAATGTAAAAAAGGTATTTTTTACTCAGTGTTTTGTAGTAAGAAGCTTAAGACATAAAGCCATATCTAAACTTTTTTAAAATGAGAAATTTGCAATTAAAAAGAAGTGAGTTAATTAAATATTATGCTCCATTTTCTATTCACAAGTAAAAGGTTTTGAGATTGTGATCTATGTAGCAAAAAAAATTGGATGATTTATCTCCTCTATTTCCTTTGTATAACATGAAAATTGATTTTTGTTGAAGAATTTGTCACAGCTGCCTTTTAATATATAATAGTAAGTACTTACACTCTCTATTTGTGTAATTGAGGATAAAACTTCAAAAGTTCAAAAATTTTACATCATTTTCACTATTTCAGGCCACTAACAAGGTGCAAGAAGAATAAATGAAAAACAAATGTGATAGAAAAGTAATAAAAATACAGTTCATTTTCAAAGTATATTTTAATAAAATACCTTTATTTTATAACAAATAATGTGACTCTGACGCTGTCTGATTGTTAATAACGGCGTTAGACTTTGAAGCAAAGCCTTTACAATTCTAGTGACCTGGTTCAAATTTTCATTCTATAAATTCTGAGCAGTGTGACCCAAGACAATTATTTTTTAACCTCTGTATGTCTCAGTGTAAGACATGAAATTGAGGAATTAGTATATTGCTAATCTATAAAGTTGTTTTAATTGTCAAATTCAATGAAGTAATTCACTTGTAGTATTCAACCGGTGCTTTTTCCAGATAATTCTGGCTCTAGCTCTCTGCAGGCTTAAACTCTGTTGTTTCATCCATTGTCCTGAGGAAACCTAACACTGTCCCATAGTTTATGCCCGATATTCATTTGCCATATGTATTTCCTCTATCTTACTAAAACCTGCACAAATATTTCCTTTATTTTCCTATTATAGTTCAGGAGTTAAACCCCTTCAATGATGCTGTATCATTCTGGATACTTACTGCTTTAGGTTTTTAAATGTTATACTTAAAAGATAACTATGTCTTTTATAAATATAAACTAATAAACCAATTTAGTTGGATATATTTTAATAAAATCAATGATTTATTTTCATAAATGCATTTATGTTATATATATTGCAACTTCACTGATTTATATACCCAATATTCTTTTTTTTATTAATAATATATTTCCCCATAAGATATTTGACTTTTTATATGTAATCACCAAAAGTGAGCACATTGTGTTTTTATGATTAGAAATTTAATATTCTTATTATAAAATATGTATGAGCAATTTAATCAAAAATGCACCTTATGAATTCGTCTCTATAACAAGTAATCACTTTGTGGAAAATAATTGATTCTTTAAGCATTTAGTCACATAAAATATAATAACAAGGAATTGCAGCATATATTTATAAAGCTAATGAGAGATATAAAAGATGTTATTATGCATATAAAAGTAGAAAGTTCTCATTTTACAACTAATGCTAGTTTTTGAAAACTTTATAAATATTTGAGAGTTTTTTGAATGGTTTGACATTTTATGATCATGTGTTATATGTTAGAGTATTTATAACATTTGCTTTCCCAGTGTGATGTCAAAAGATCTATAATTATTGCCAGCTCAATTCATGAAGGGCTAATTACAATAATAAATAATTAACAACAAACCAGAACTAATGAGTTGTGACTACAACATAAATGATAATTTTTAGTTTGTCAAAAAAGGTGAATGGATTATGAAGACAAAGGCAATTATAATGAATAAGTCAATTTATACTGTCATTTAACTATGGGAAAATATATTTTTGTCATTTTTGAAATTAAAAAATGTATAATAGTTTTTGCATATAACTTTGAGTCATCTCATTTGTCCTATTCTATTGTTACATTTGTAACACTTAAGACTTTGTCAGCATCCATTATAAATTCGTATTTTCTTTTATTTATAATTCTGTAACTAAAATTCTTTTTAGAATGAAACTTGAATTGTCAAATGATTTTTTGGAGGATGTTTAAAATAAAATTTTAAAAGCTTCCTTTTACAATAGTGGTAGTGATAAATGATTATGGGTTGTTCTAATTTCCTTCCCACTTTCCCATCTTTTAGTGAATATTTCTATTAAATGGGAAAACAGTAGATATTATTAAAAGGTACATTTCATTTTTCATCAAAGACAAGTACTATATTAGTTTTATAAATGTAACTTTAAAATAAAAGAATCTTACTGCACTACTTTGTCTTTTTTTTTTTTTTTTTTTTTGAGACAGAGCCTCAAGCTGTCACCCTGGATAGAGTGTAGTGGCATCACAGCTCACAGCAACCTCCAATTCCTGGGCTCAAGCGAGTCTCATGCCTCCGCCTCCCAAATAGCTGGGACTACAGGAGCCCGCCACAACGCCCGGCCATTTTTTGGTTGCATTCATCATTGTTGTTTGGCGGGCCCGGGGGCTGGATTAGAACCTGCCAGCTCAGGTGTACGTGTCTGGTGCCTCAGCCGGTTGAGCCACAGGCGCCGAGCCCACTACTTTGTCTTTTGAAGCTAATCTGCAAGTTTTATGAAAAAATGATCAGATGAAACTCTTACATGAAATTATTTAATATCTTTGATCATGCAAAAAATCTGGCTTAACATTTTCCC
>CAUYON010126845.1:0-60111 GCA_963573935.1 Arctocebus calabarensis | reverse complement strand
ATTTGAAACAGTTTCTAGCTGATGCTATTTCTGCAGTGTAGGAACCACACTTTGAAGCTAGTTGATCTTAGCAACTAAGGTAAGGCCTCATGTCATTTATCCAATCTGCTACTCTTCATAACACATACAAATAGGGGCTCGCGCCTGTGGCTCAACGGGCTAAGATACCAGCCACGTACACCTGAGCTGGCGGGTTCGAATCCAGCCCGGGCCCACCAAACAACAATGATGGCTGCAACCAAAAAATGGCCAGGCGTGTCAGGCGCCTATAGTCCCAGCTACTTGGGAGGCAGAGGCAGGAGACTCGCTTGAGCCCAGGAACTGGAGGTTGCTGTGAGCTGTGACGCTACAGCTCTCTATCCAAGGTGACAGCTTGAGGCTCTCTCAAAAAAAAAAAAAAAACGTAAAAATAGGTTAAGATGAAATTTATCTTCTCTCTAAGATACTATCAACATCATAATGCTCATATTAACAATATTGAGGGTTTTGTTTTTTGTTTCTTGTTTTTTGTGTAGATCCAACATGACTCACAACTATCAAATTAGGATCAGATTTAATACACCATGGTAAATGCCTTACAAGAAGAAAGCTAAGATGGCTATTTTAAAAGCCCTGCAGGTGATTCTGATGATCTCCTCAGTGGAGTCCAACTTACTAAAGCACAGGCAGTCTTGCCTCTGATTTTTCCATCTGTAAAATGGTTGACATAGTACCTCCTCCATACGAGTGGTTATGAAAGTTCCATGAGGTAATACATATATATGTAAACACTTAGTATGGGGTATGTACATACGTAAACATTTAGCGTATGGTAAGTACTCAGTAAGTAATTATTGGTAAACTTGTTATTCTGTGTCCAGGCCTCACCAGGAATGAAATAGATCTCTGCCGCAGAATGTAAATGTCCCCAGGGCAATCTCAGGCAACTACAAACCCCCCTGACTCTCTCAGTGTCTTTTTCCCAGCCTAGATCTCTTTCCTGAGCTCTAGTTCAATTTGTTGCTAGATATCACACCCTGTAGCCTTAGGGAAACTCAGCATGTCTGAAGCTGAGCCTTAGTGTCCGCCCACCTCTAAACTACCTCTGTAATATTTCATCTTAAAGAATTAGAGCCTCCTGTCTCCCAGGTTCCCAAGTCAGAAACCTAAGCGTCATTTATCTTTAATAAACTTTTTATTTTGGAATAAGTTTTGTTTTACAGAAAAGTTGCAAAGGTAAAACAGAATTTCCACATACCCCTTTCCCATAATGTTAATGTCTTCCATACCATAGTGTATTTGTCAAAACTAAGGAATTAACATTAGTTGGTATATTAGTATCAACTGAATCTAGACTATTTTCAGGTATCACCAGTTTTCCCACACGTGTCCTTTTTCTATTCTAGGATATAATCCAAGGTACTACCTTTAGCTGGGCATCATTTTGATGCTGTTCCTTATCTCCTATCTTCACGTCATCACTAAGTTCTGGCATTTATACTTTCTAAATCTCTTTTAAAATCTTCATCCCCATTATTCTGGTTCATTCCCAATCTTTCTTGGATTGTTTTAACAGCCTCCTACCTTCACTGTACTTTTAATCTTCCTCTCCAGTTATTTCTCCATCCTCTAAAAAGTTAGTTTGACCATTCATTCCTCTCCTCACTTAAAACCTTCTGATGGTATCCCATGGCCCAGAGCAGTGATTTTTCAACTGGTGTGCCATGAAAATTTTTAAAGATCGTTAATTGGGGCTTGGTGTCAGCCACGTACATCTGGTACCGGGTGCGAACCCAGCACGGGCCAGCTACCCAACTGCAACAAGAAAGGAAGTGGATTTTAAAAAAAGATCATTAATTGGCTCTCTACCAGTGGCTAGGGCACCGACCACCTGGGCTGGTGGGTTCAAACCCAGCCCAGCCTTGCTAACCAACAATGACAACTATAACAAAACAAAACAAAAAAAGGCTCGGTGCCTGTAGCTCAGCGGCGAGGGTGCCAGTCAAATACACTGGAGCTGGCAGGTTCGAATCCAGCCCAAGCCTGCCAACCAATAATGACAACTACAACCAAAAAAAATAGCCAGGCATTGTGGCAGGCGCCTGTGGTCCCAGCTACTTGGGAGGATGAGGCAAGAGAATCTCTTAAACTCAAGAGTTTGAGGTTGCTGTGAGCTATGACACCATGGCACTCTACCCAGGGTGACATAGTGAGACTCTGTCTCAAAAAAAAAAAAAAATAGCCGGGCATTGTGATGGGCATCTGTAGTCCCAGCTATTTGGGAACCTGAGGCAAGAGAATCACTGAAGCCCAAGAGTTTGAGGTTGCTGTGAGCTGTGATGCCATGGCGCCCTGCCAGGGGTGATACAGTGAGACTCTGTCTCAAAAAAATAAAAATAAAGATCATTAAATTATTTTTGGAAGAAGTTCAAAGCACAATAAATAATATTCTTTGCTTGTTTGTTTGTTTGTTTGTTGAGACAGAGTCTCACCCTGTGGCATCATATCACAGCAACCTCAGACTCCTGGGCTCCAGAGATCCTCTTGCCTCAGCCTCCCAAGTAGCTGGGGCTACAGATGCCAGCCACAGTACTTGGCTAATTTATCTATTTTTAATAGAGATGGAGTCTTGCTCTAGCTCGGGCTGGTCTTGAACTCCTGAGCTCAGGCAATCCACCCGCCGTGGCCTCCCAGAGTGGTGGGATTATAGGTGTGAGCCACTGCACTCGGCCATTATCTTCTTTGTTTTTATTTACTCTCTTTTTTTTAATCAACATAATTTAAGTGTGCTGTGGAAGTTTAACTACAGGTTCAAGTGTACTGTGAGGTAAAAAAGGTTGAAAAACACTGGGCTAGGGTATAAAGACTGATTCTTTAGTTTGACATGCGAGGCATTTCATAATCCCCTCCCAACCTAACTCCCCCGTTTTCTTTCCCTCTTCTACCCTTTATAAAGGCTGTGATCCAGTTAGATTTATGCAGCCTCAGTCATACATTCATAGCTCATGCCTATCTACTTACCTACTATACAAAGGGAAAGCATTGTCTTGTGGAACTTACAGTTCTGTGTGTGTTGAATCGTGATGCTGTATACTCTGGTGTCTTCTGTTTTTCTGCTGGATTTTTTTTTTAAATGCTTGCTGCGTTCTTCTAAATCAATTTCCTGAAGTTTGAAGAACACTGGGAATGTACCCATTCTTGGCCAAACACTGCTTGGAATGGTCATCCAATTATAATAGTGCCCATCTGCTTTTGGGTGATTAATACATAGAAAACAATTTATTCCTTCCCAAGCTTGGGGTGGAGGGAGATAGGTTGGAGAAGAGAGCAGCTGTTTTGCCTAAGGGTAGGGAAGCTCAGCTCTAACTAGTGAAGGGATGGGAAGGGTGACTGACAAGGAACCTCTGAGAGAGAAGGAAGAGGGAGCTGAAATGGTGTTGCCAGCTGGGCCTGCTCTGCCTGAAGTCTTTTCACTGTCGGACTGTGGCCTTGGCCCTTTGAAGCAGTAGTCATGCCCAAGCAAGAGAAGGAGGCGAATTCTCCAATTCTCTCTACATGTCTGCTGCTCACTTAACTCCTGTGTGTGTTCTGAGTAGTGTGTTTGGGAGGAGAAAAACCTGCACCTCACCCTCACCTTCGTTCCTTCATGAAGAGCAAGGGAGGGTTTTCAAAGACTGTACTTTTCTTATTTCTCCTGGAACACTATGATCCTTTAAAAGAAAACAGGAAAGTCTTTTCTTTAAACTCCTACAGTTTAAAGATTGGAATGCTTATCCAGTCTAAATACGCTCAACTTAATTTGCGGCTACTTGCTTTGCAAAAAAGAAGCCATGCAAACTATCCATTATACTTTTTCTTTAATCATCATGTACTTTTCCTTAGGGCTAAACCCAGCTAGTCAGAGGCTAAAACAATTTGTTTTGCTATGAGAAAAAAAAAATAATGGGAAGAATCAAATGCTGAGACCTCATTAGAAACTTCTTATGCCACTTGGACAGTCTCCACACTACTGCTTTCCTGCCCTGTTAATGATCCTGGTCACATGCTGGCATAGCAGGGCCTTGGGGCATGAGGGGCTGGGAGGACCCCCCTCCCCTTGCTGGGGTCAAGTCTCTGCAGTTGGATCAGACAGATTGGTGGGTCCCACTTACTTGCTCTTGTGACCCTGGGCAAGTAGCTGTGATCTGCAGTTTCTTATTTTCACAGTAGGACTTGGTGAGGACTACATGGTCCTTTCCTCGGGGATCATTGTCCAGCCCTGAAAAATTCTTTTTTTTTTTTATTCAAATTATTCACTGTGCTGAAAAATTCTTGACAAACTAATTTCTTCCTTGTTTACCCTCTGGATATTTACAACATTTATTGATTTGTTACTACAATATATGCTAGACATTGTTTCAGTGCTACATGCCTTTTATTGAATCCCCTCAACCTCCTATAGTCTAAGATAATTTAGTAATAGAATGTCTCTTGCCAGGCCTGGGCTTCAGTTAAAGCAGAACATATGTCCCGCCTTCCCCGCTCCATTCCTCCTCTCATGTTGGTGAGTTGAGGCATTGAAACTTCTTGGGAGGCTCGGCGCCTGTGACTCAACGGGCTGAGGCGCCAGCTATATACACCTGAGCTAGCAGGTTCGAATCCAGCCCGGGCCCACCAAACAACAATGACGGCTCCAACCAAAAAATGGCTGGGCGTTGTGGCAGGTGCCTATAATCCCAGCTACTTGGGAGGCAGAGACAGGAGACTCACTTGCGCCTAGGAATTGGAGGTTGCTGTGAGCTGTGATGCCACAGCCTCTATCCAGGGTGACAGCTTGAGGCTCTGTCTCAAAAAAAAAAAAAAAATCTAGCAGACACATCAGGCAGACAGTTGTACATCCAAGCCTGGTGTTTAGGAAGCAGTGTAGGCTGAAAATACAAATTCAAGCCTCAACGCCTGTAGCTCAGCAGTTAGAGCACCGGCCACACACACCAGGGCTGGCGGGTTCGAACATGGCCCGGGTCTGCCAACCAATGACAACTACAACAGGCGTTTTGACAGGCACCTGTAGTCCCAGCTACTTGGGAGGCTGAGGCAAGAGAATCGCTTAAGCCCAAGAGTTTGAAGTTGCTGTAAGCTGTGATGCCACAGCACTCTATGGAGGGCAACATAGTGAGACTCTCACTCAGAAAAAAGGAAAAGATTCAAATTCAGGAGTTAGCATATAGATGACACTGAAAGCCATGGGATTGAGAGAGACCATCTAGGGAGAGAGCGTGGGTAGAAAAGAAAAGGCCCCAAGGAAGGCCAGAATTTAGAGGTCAAAATGAGGAGTTGGCCAAGAAGACAATTGAAATCAGTGAGGTCAGAGGAAACCAGAAGTTGGAAACCACAAAGAAGAGAGTGTTTCAAAAAAAAGCAAGTGGGCTCGGCGCCTGTGGTTCAAGCAGCTAAGGCGCCGGCCACACACACCTGAGCTGGCGGGTTCAAATCCAGCCTGGCCTGCCAAACAACAATGACAGCTGCAACCAAAAAAATAGCCGGGCACTGTGGTGGACGCCTATAGTCCCAGCTACTTGGGAGGCGGAGGCAGGAGACTTGCTTGAGCCCAGGAGTTGGAGGTTGTTGTGAGCTGTGACGCCACAGCACTCTACCCAAGGGGGACAGCTTGAGGCTGTCTCATAAAAAAAAAAAAAAAAAGAACAAGTGGCCAACTGTGTCAAATGCTGCTGTTAAAACCAGAAAAAAGGCAAGAGACGGTGGCTCACACCTGTAATCCTAGCACTTTGGGAGGTCAAGGTGGGTGGATTGCTTGAGCCGAAGAGTTCGAGACCAGCCTAAGGCGAGTTCCTGTCTAAAAATACAAAAACTAGCCAGGCATTGTGGTGAGCACCTGTGGTCCCAGCTACTTGGGAGGCTGAGGCAAGAGGATTTCTTGAACTCAGGAGTATGAGGTTGCTATGGGTTGTGCTGCCATGGCACTCTACCCAGGGCAACAGAGTAAGACTCTATCTTTAAAAAAAAAACAACAGGAAAAAAGCCCCTCGGATTTGAATGGCCATGCTAAATGACCAGTTTTCAATAAACTGGTAGGGCTAGAAGCCAAATCAAAATGGGCTGCAGGGTGAATTGGGGGTGAAGAGAAGGTGGGGTACAGCCGTCTTTAAAAAACTAACTGCAAAGTAAAGAAATGGGGAAAGTGCTTCTGTTTTTTAAGATATGAGAAACTAGAATGTGTGCTTTGAGGATGATCTAGTAGTTCAGTAAAGAGGGAGAGGCTGATGATGCAGGAAATAAAAGAGACTGGAGGCAGGAAATCCTCAAGAAAACAGGAGAGCTGGATTAACATTTGCTCATTTAAACACACACACACACACGTGCACGCACAGAGTTTGTCAGCATTCACGCTGACACACATCCAGACCTGTCCCAAGAGTTATGGTAACTCATCACCTAATAGCCAAACTGACACATTCATCCACATTCCCCCCACCCACCAAGTCATAACCACATCCAGTAGTCACTTGACGCATACAGCCACACTGACAAGCCATTTGGACCCACCAACCTCGGTACCCACCTGCCCACAGTGGAGCCCAAACCGCTTCTAAGGTTCACCCGACGCCCACTCCTAATTCCCAGGCCCTTCTTTTCCCCAGTGGCCTTGACCTCTTAGAAGGCAAATCCAGGCCTAGGCTCAAGAAGAACAGGGAGAGCTTCAAATCCAAAGAAAGGTTTTATTAGAATGAGAGGCGGCAAGATGGCAAGGTACATCACCTGCGGGGCCAAGAGAAACAACTGCAAACACAAAATCCCTGGGACAACTCAGGGAGCCTGACAAGCTTTCTTCCCTCCCAGCCCATCCACAGCCCTTTGTGAGTAAAGTCACCCTCTCCGTCCTGGTCCCACAGGACATCTCTGTGCATGAGCAGAAAACAGTGAAACAAATCCTCAACTCACTGGGATAAATAAATTGCACTGGATATTTTTGAATGTTCACATTTATGTACAAAATAAATAAATAGAACGGACAGCAAGAGGACTGTGTGCAGCCTGGATTCAAGTTCTGAAGTTTGTGCTTTAATCTTTGTTCCTGCCCACTTCTCTCCAGAAGTGGGAATGGTTCATGGAGCCCACTGGGGCCTCTTGACCGCACCCCTTTCTACAGGTAAGAAATTCTGGGATGAGGGGTACCACTCCTTAGTAGCACCTCTAATTTATTAACAGCTAGGAGTACCTACTGCTGCCCAGGCACCCATATGGGAAGAGTCTCCTCTTCGAGCCAGAGTCTTCCAAGCCAAGTTTCTGCCCAAGTCTTTCCCAACAATCAAAGGTCAGAAAATTGCACATAAGACAGATACCTGGGCCCTAAACTTACCAACCAACCACCACAGAGAGGCCACCCTCCCTTATCAACCCAGATCCCTAACTCCAGGGTTTCTAGATGAATGTTCTCTTTCTGGCCTGACTTTAGTCCCACCATTCAGTCCTTTCAGGCCCACCCCCCTGGAACTAAGGCCTCATTTTAGGCCTTCAGAGCCCCCTAGGTCTGGGGCAGGAGAAGTGGTTATTTCCGATGCTTGGCTTCCTTCTCTGAAGCCTTGGTTTCACTGCCCGCACTGCTTAGAAACATCTTGTCCAACCCTTTGAGTGACTCCAGCAAGTAGTTCTGGAAGGCAGTGAGGGCAGCACAGATGGCAGGCCCTCCAAACCCATGGGTGATGAGGCTAAAGTGCGTCAGGCAACTCTGCACTCCAGGCTCCAGGATGAGTGCTGGGCGGCTGTTGCCCAGTGGCGAGCGGTCCTGAGCCATCAAGTCCGCAAATTCCTTGCAGATCTGCCTGGTGAGGAAGGAGGGTCAGAGGTTAGAAGACAAAGACCTGAGCCCCAAAGAATAATGTACATTATTCATATACTTGCCAACCCCCCCAAAAGTGTGCAAGTGATGATCATACCCATTTTACAGAAAAGAAAACTAAGGTTCAGAGAAGTTAACGGAGTAGCCCAATCACACAACTAGGAAATAGCACATGTCGATACCCCACGATCTCTCTCTTTGGAATGTCTGCAACCTTCCAAGTACAGCTCAACTACTGACTGCCTTCTCCAAGAAACCCAATGCTTCACAGAACTTTGTCTTTGAAATTACTAGGGAACGATCCAGAATCTGCCTTGCGTAACTGAAATAATAGCTTGCAGTAAATATTAATTGAAGCCTAGATGCTGTGCCAAGTACACCACATGCTCATCTCACTTAATCCTCTTCACAAATCTATACTATTATCAGTATTGATGAGGAAATTGGTTTCAGGCCAGTTAGATGACCTGCCAGAGTGACTCAGCTGGGACCTGAATCCTGCTGTAGTCTGCAGCCATTTTTCATTTCTTTGTGTATCCCGTGTGTGGGTTGGGCAAGAGAATCACTCATCACTCATCTTTGTGTCACCATGGAACACCCAGCCAGCATCTCCAATGTGACTGAGACCCTGAACATACTTGACAAGTGAGCTTTTCAGCTGATGAGGTGAACCCTGCCCATGTGTGTTTCTCCAGCTACAATGTGAGCAACCTCAAAGGTCTCCCCATTTGAGGGTCTCATGAGTCAGTGCTTCCTCTTCTACCTCGGGGATTTGAGGGAATTCTCATGGAAAGGACAGCGAGGTTGCCATTTGACGGACCACATTATGTGGGAGAACTCAATAGTGTTCTAAGACGGAGAAGGGCAAGACCAAGGATGTGAGGGCAGGACAGAGCATGCAAATTGGGAGAGTGGGTGGAGTTTGGTGCAGGCCAAACTGGGTCTCTCAAGGGAGTTTGGACTTCAGCTTACAGATTGATGGCTCTCAGATTTCTCTCTCCTTCCCTCTCTTCTTCTCTTATCTTTTCTTGCAATGGGATTGCTATGGCCTGGGTGATAATTTTAGGAGGTAGAGTCCTTGGGAAGTGACTAGGTCACGAGATTAGTGTCCTAAGAGGCCAGAGAGAGACCCCTCATCCCTTCTATAATGTGAGAACACACAACAAGATGCTATGAGCCAAAAAGCAGGCCCTCGCCAGACAGGGATTTGATCTTGGGCTCCCAGCTTCCAGAACTAGGAGAAATACATTTCTATTATCTATAAGCTACCCAGTTCATGATATTTTATTATACCAGCTGAGATGGACTGAGACAAGGGTTCTTTCTGAAAAACTACATCTTGATGGAATGCTAGTTTGTTAAATAGGCTCTGAGCTGTGCCTGGTTTGAGAATCATGCAGCTGCAGCAGGAGCCGCTGAAGATTCTTGCGCAGGGGAGTGGTGCCTGAGCAGGGGGGTCAAGCGAATGGAGACTCTGGGGTGAAGGTCCAGGAGTGAGATGAGAGCTGAGTTAAGGTGGCAGCATGTGAACAGTGGTGATGGAGGCACCAATAGGACTTGCAGAGGGTCCAGTGTGGTCTGGTGGCCTGAAGGACATCCCTGGAGCAGAGGAGCTGATGGGTAAAGCTGGAAGAGGGAGCCTCAGACCCACCATGGGCCCTGGAGCTGGGTAATGAGTGCAGCACCTGTACCTGGGCCTGTGTAAGCCTATCTGTGGCACAGTTTTTACTGATGTGTAGAACCCAGATGTGCTCATATGTGCTTGTATGGAGTGTGTGTTTGGTGTGATGGCACGATGCCCAAGCATGCCCACATGGGATGCGCAAGTGCGCCTGTGTGGCATGCACGTGTGTGCCTCCATGGGCCTAAGCAGGAAGCCTAGGAGTGTCTGTTGCCACGTGGGCTGCATGTACATGTGTCTGCTCATGGGCAGTGTCCTTTGTGCCTGTATCTGACTCTGTGATGTCTGCCTGTGCATTGCACCTGCACGCGCCTGTTTGTGGCCCCAAAGGCAGCCTGTGCACGGCCCCCCACTCACTTGGCAGCTAGCAGCATGCTCTTGCGGCTGTGCAGCTCCCCGGGGTCGGAGTGCTGTCGGCACAGGTACTCGGCTGCTGCTTTGGCTGGGAACTCTGTCTCACAGACGTAACCGAAGTCTCGGGCCAGGTGCACGGCCTCTCCTAGGGGGACAGAAACTGTCACTTGCTGCCAGCCTGTGCCACTCTGAGCCTGCAGCACAGCCTTGAACCTCCAAAGCCCTGGCAAGGAGTCAAGCAGCCCTACCCAGCTTCTGTAGATGCCCCTTCTGGCTTCCTTTCTCAGCCCAGCTCCTTCCTTGAGGCCACCAGGGATGGGCTGTAAGCTTAGGGATGGGAGCTGGACCCACCATATATCTCAAAGCCAGAGCCCAGAGCCACTAACCTCCGGGACAGGAGGGTCTCATTCCCTTCATTCCTTAACCACATCTGGATACTGGCCACTACTCCCCCTACACACACACACACACACACTAGTAGCTCTCTGCTGCCTGTTGCACACGTGCACCAGGCTATACACAGACATCACACACACACTTCTACCTAACAACAGAGGATACAAATATAGCCACACATATGCAAATGACTAGACACACCCTCCTGCATTAGAGAGGGTCACATCTGATGATACATGTCCCCTCGAGTTCGCTCTCATGCTCACATTCAGGCCTCACTCACCTTCCACCAGTGAAGTCAGCAGTGTCACATTGGCAGCCTTGCGGCGGCCAGCTGGCAGGTTGAGACCAATCTTCTCCAGCCGTTCCCGCAGGCACCGGCCCCCGTTTTTGGACTTGGCCCTTGACATGCACAGAGAGAGACAGACACACAACTATGAACTGAAGAAAGAAGCACATATACTAATTGACCCCCAAGAGCTGTGTTACCCCCCTGTTGAGGCTTGGGTCTGGCCCTGGGGATGCTTTGGGGTCGCTTTCAGCAAGGTCTTGACCTCTTCCTAACCTCATTAGTTTTACAGCCAAGACCACCTCTGGGAGCCCCTCAATTCTCCCTAGTCTCTCAACATCAGGGGGAGCCTAGGGTGGAGCAGGCTAGGCCAGCACCCTGGGGTCCTTAGTACACCAACAGGGCCATTCATAGCTACCCAGGGACACACAGGGCAGGGCGGACACACAGACAGATACACAGGGAAATGGGGAGAGGGCAGACAAGCAGCACCCCTGGGACACACGGACATACACACATGGACAGGCACACACCACCAAGGGCCAAGAATACAGAGACACAGACACCAAGAAAGACCCACAGACAGGACAGAGAGACACAGGGTCAGTCAGGATCCCACGGACATATGTAGATACTCAGGGACTCACACTCTCAAAGAGATGCTCCAAAGGCCCCGGAATAAAGAGTTAGCCCCACCGCTGCACCAGAGCAGCTCCCACACACAGGTGTACACATGTAAGCACGGCTCCAGATGCACATGTGATTGCACACACTCGCACACACACATGCAGTGGGATACACATCACACTGGAAGGAACACAGGACGCTCACACTCATGGAAACACATAGGCCTGGCTACCCCCTACTACACACACTTGCACACACACGTGCACACACCGTCCTTAGACTCATGAAAACTCGTGGCCCTGAAGCAGAAATACCCTTCCCAGGCACAAGGACATATACAGAGAGTGACAGACATGTGACTACAAAGGCAAAACACAGACCATCATGCTCCCCACCCCAAAACACACACGGGCAAAGCCTCTGCTGCCACAGGGAATGGGTCTGGGGGTGCCTTTCCTAGGGGAGGGGCTGGAGATGGCACCTTGTGCATCCTGCCCAGTGTGGGTGAGTCCTGCCACCCTTCCCTGTGCCCAGGCTTCTTGCTCTGCCCATCTCCCCACCCTCAAGCCCACAGATCTGTGATAGCTGCTGGGGACCTGGGCCTGCCCCTACAGCATGCACAATCTAGAGTCCCTGGGAGACTGAGCAGACAGGCCGCTGTGGCCTGGGGTGAGGCTGGCCCCCTCCTGGATGCACTGAGAAGGGCTGAGGAGACCAGGGCTTTCACTGGGTGCTGTGTGGAGGACATGGGCTGGCCTTCCTACCTGCGGAGGACGCCCCCCAGCAGGGAGGCGTTGAGGCACTCGGGAGGAGAGAGTCGCCGCTGTACCTCCCCCACTGTCACCTTGTACTTGGATGTCGAGCTGAGCAGTGAGAGCCGGCCAGGCACAGAGCAGAAGACCTCACCAGGGTTTGTGATGCCGCCAACCAGGCTGTCTTTAGCCACCACGAGGGCCGAGAGGCTGCTGGCTTTGGAGGGGATGGGCACTGTAGAGCCAGGGCAAGAGCAGGGAAAAAAGGAAGCGCTGAGCCAGGGGCCACAGCACATGGCACCTGCTACCAGCAGTGTACGAGGAAACACCCAGCACCTTTCAGAGGGAGGTTCTATTTTATACTTGCTTTACAGAGGGGGAAACGGAGGCACCGTGAGGTTAAAGTGACTCGCCTGAGTTCACACAACTAATGGGTACGAAAACTGAACTGAGAGCTGTCTGGCTCTTGTACCCATGTCCCCCTCACTGAGCTGGGCTGTCCCCTCTTAAAACTCAAAACAGCTTCAGCAGAGTCCTGGTGTTTTGGCAGGTGCCACGAGAGAGGGAGCTAGACTGAGGATGTGGGGTCAGAGCTGGAGGCAGGATTCCCGGGTCACTGCGACAGGGCCTGGCCAGGGAGTCCCCAACTGCCCCTTCCTACCTATGATTCCCATGACTTTCTTCCCTCACCCCAGATCAGCAAGGGACATGGGGGTGCTGGAATGCACATCCTGCGGACAGGGAAGTTATTGCTCCATTAGACTTCAGCCCTTGCTCCCTTCCTGCCAAGTTACTCTGCATACTCAGGGAGACCACCCTCTCCCCAGATATGCCCCAGTTATCTCTGACGGACAGGGAAGGGGATCTCAGAGGTTCATTTTCTAAAACTCACTTAGATACTCTTGGCTATTAAAGAAAGTACTTCCTGCAGTCTAACCTCCATCCTCCTGCTTAGCCTCAGGAGGAAGGGAGACTATTAAGCCACCTGCTTCTTCAGAGGAATCATTTGGCCTTCTCTTCTTTCAAGAAATTGATCACAAAGGGCAGCGCCTATGGCTCAAGGAGAAGGGCGCTGGCCCCATATACCAGAAGTGATGGGTTCAAACCTGGCCCTGGCCACAAAAGGAAGGAAGGAAGGGAAAGAAGACAGAGAAAGAATGAAAGAAAGGAAGAGAGAAAGAAAGAAAGAAATTAATTGATCGGGCAGTGCCTGTGGCTCAAAGGAGTAGGGCGCCAGCCCCATATGCTGGAGGTGGCGGGTTCAAACCCAGCCCTGGCCAAAAACTGCAAAAAAAGAGAAACTGATCATCAAAATGTGGAAATGGTGTAAATGCCCACCAACCTGGGAATGGATTAGCAAGCTGTGGTATATGTATACCATGGAATACTATTCAGCCATTAGAAAAGATGGAGAGGTTTGGTGCTTGTAGCTCAGCGGCTAGGGCACCAGCTACATACACCGGAGCTAGTGGGTTTGAATCCAGCCCAGGCCTGCCAAACAACAATGAGAACTAGAACCAAAAAATAGCCAGGTGTTGTGGTGGGCACCTGGTCCCAGCTACTTGCATTTGTTTTTTGTAGTTTTTGGTAGAGGCTGGGTTTGAACCTGCCACCTCTGGCATATGCTCCGGCACCCTACTCCTTTGAGCCAAGGGTGCCACCCAGTCCCAGCTACTTGCGATGCTGAGGCAAAAGAATCACTTAAGCCCAAAAGTTGGAGGTTGCTGTGAGCTGTGATGCCACAGCACTCTACTGAGGGTGACATAATGAGACTCTGTCTCAAAAAATAAAATAAAATAAAAAAGATGGAGACTTTACATCTTTCTCATTAAACTGCATGCAAGTGGAATATATTATGCTTTAAAGCATGACAAGAATGAAGAAGCAAGAATCCTAGGTACTCAATTCTGATATGAGGACAATTGATGACTTAGTGGAGGTGTGGGGGAAGGGGGTACAGCAAGAGGGAAGGAGAGAGGGGGTGGGGGATCATGGAGTGTGACACACCTCTTAGGGACAGGACACAATTACAAGAGGGACTTTACCTAACAAATGCAATCAGTGTGACCTGGTTCTCTGTACCCTCAATGAATCCCCAACAATAAGAAAAAAAGAAAAAAGTGAGAGCCTTGCTGGAAAAGGCCCTGTGTGTGTGTTGGGAGTGGGGAGAACACAAGTTGTATTCTGGGGCTAACACTTACCGATCACTCACTATGCTGTGCTCACCTCACTGAATCCTCAGGACAGCCCTCAAGGACTTATTATCATTCCCACTTTATAGATGAGGAGCCTGGAGCCCAGGGAGGTGATGTAGTGTGCCTGAGATCACACGGCTGGTGGACTGAGAACCAGCAGCAAACTCAGGGCTGCGATCTCCAAGGCAGTGCTCTTAGTCTGCCAGCCATTTAGCAAGTATTTGCTTGGCACCTGCTGTGCCAAGAACTGTGCTAGGCCTTGGGAATACAGAAGTAAGCAAGGCTAACCCTACCCCTAGCCTGGCAGAACATTCCAGTCTCTTGCCTCTCTGAATGAGCATCCCTAGCCACTCAGGCCCCCCATTCCGTCTATCACCATGGCCCATGGTATTTATTCATTTAGAGACAGAGTCTCACTCTTTTGCCCTGGGTTGAATGCTGTAGCGTCATAGGTCATAGCAACCTCAAACTCCTGGCCTCAAGTGATCCTCCTGCCTCAGCCTCCTTAGTAGCTGTGACCACAGGTACCTGCCACAATATCCAGCTAGTTTTTCTATTTTTAGTAGAAACAGGGTCTCACTCTTGCTCAGGCTGATCTGAACTCCTGAGCTCAGATGATCCATCCACCTTGGCCTCCCAGAGTTCTAGAATTACAGGCGTGAGCCGTTGGCACGTGGCCAGCTTCCATTTCTTTATGTGGCTCAGAGGAGGCCACCACTCTGTATACACACAGACAGTGGCTCACTTTCCACCTGAATTTCTGCACAGCCCCTCTCTGGCCTTCCTGCTCTGCTCCAGGATGATCTATTCCTCTGGATGCATCACTCTGCAGCCTACAACTTATCAGTGCCCTGTCAGTTCCCTGAGAGTCCAATCCCAGCTCCATAGCTGGGCAGAATGATGCTCCTATGCATCAGTGAGTGCCAACTACACACCAAGTACTTTATGTGAACGGCTCTGTGGAGCACATGTGATTATCTCTGTCCCCATTTCCAAATGAAGAAACTGAAAGTTCAAATAGGTTCAAAAGGCACACAGAAAGTAAGCAGCAGGAATGGGTCTTGAACTCTGACCACTGACTCCAAGTTCACATCCTTAACTATCATGTTATGACGGCCTCCTTCACCTTCCCTGTGTTCTGGCTTCTGCCTGCCCCTCTTCACGGGTCCCCATTTGTCCTTTAGGTGCTAGGTCCCCACTAATCAAAAGAAATATAATGTGAGCCACACACATAAATCCACATTTCCTAGAGACAGGGTCTCACTCTGCCACCAGGCTAGAGTGTAGTGGCATAATCATAGTTCACAGCAACCTCAAACTCCTGGGCTCAAGTGATCCTCCTGCCTTTGCCTCCAAAGTAGCTGGTACTACAAACACATGCCACCATACCCAAACAAAATCTTTAATTTTTTATAGAGATGGGGTCTCACTATGTTGTTCAGGTTGATCTCTGGATCAGAACTCCTGGCTTTAAGCAATCCTGGGCCTCTCAAAGTACTGGGATTATAGACTGTGTGCCAACATGCCCAGCTGAAATCTCTGGATTTTTAAGCATTGGCAAGTGCTTAAAGTGATTCAAAGATTTTAAACTTTGCACAGACCAAATGGAACCAGTGTGAAGTGCCCCATGGGATGTGGCCTCCAGGGTGTGAGCTCCTTGAGCCCCACAGAGCTGCTCTGTCTGTCCCAGGGGCCCTTCTTCATGCTATTGAGTTGAGGAACCATTCTGAGCACAGAGCTTCCCCTATGTTCCCTCTCACCCCCATCCCAGCATTTCCAAACTGAACTTTCCTTGTCTACTGTGGTTGTCTTCCCCCATCAACTAGGAGCGCCCCCTAGGGTAGGGTCTTGGCATAGGTGGCCGTCAGTGGATGTGGGATAAGTTAGTGATGCAAAGGCCCAGGGATCCCAAGGGGGAAAAGGGTGATGGCCCACTGCCCAGATGTCAGAGGGTAGTGAGGAAGCCTTTACTAGCAACTGTTAATAAACGTGCCCTTTCTCTCTGGGTCTCTACCAGGAAGGGCCAAGAGATCATGGATGGAGGAAAAATGAGGAGTCAGAGGATGTGGAGAATGAGCAGCACACTCCCCCACTGCCCACCCCCTGCCCCATTGAGTTCCCTCTACCCAGGGCAGGACCAGAAGTAGGGTAAGGCCAGTAAGGTGCTCATTTGGGGTGCAACATTTAAGAAGGCACCAAAACACTCGGTAGTTAAGATACATGGTATTTTAATGTAATATTAAAAACAAATAAAAATGTAAAAAAAATCCATGGTGAACAAAACATCAAGATTTTGAATAAAGGCAGGCT
This sequence comes from Arctocebus calabarensis, assembly GCA_963573935.1. Lineage (NCBI taxonomy): Eukaryota > Metazoa > Chordata > Mammalia > Primates > Lorisidae > Arctocebus > Arctocebus calabarensis. The sequence goes on along the minus strand of CAUYON010126845.1, from coordinate 43,691 downwards.
CTAATCCTGCTCTTGCATGACCCTGCCTCCTTGGCCCTACCTGCATCCTGGCCCTGCGCCAGAGTGAGCAGCAAGGACTGCCTGATTCAGCAGGAACAGCACTGGGCATCACTAGGAGCTGGCCTTGGCCCTGCCCTGTCCACCCACAGTGCCCCCAGGTCTGTGCACATGTGTGTCCATCTGGACTGAGCTTCTCTCTTCACCTGCGTCCCTCTGCCTGAACTATTCTATATCTTGGTTGTTTTATTGGTTCCATAATTATATGTACGTATATTTGTCAAAATGTATAAAAATCTCAGCACCTGTGGCTCAACGGGCTAAGGTGCCAGCCACATATACCAGAGCTGGTGGGTTCGAATCCAGCCTGGGCCCGCCAAACAATGACGGCTGCAACCAAAAAATGGCCGGGTATTGTGGTGGGTGCCTGTAATCCCAGCTACTGGGGAGTCAGAGGCAGGAGACTCACTTGAGCCCAGGAATTGGAGGTTGCTGTGAACTGTGATGCCACAGCACTCTGTCTAGGGTGACAGCTTGAGGTTCTGTCTCAAAAAAAAAAAAAAAAGTATAGAAATATACATCTAAAAAAAGGGGAACTATACTGCATACATGTATAAATTATACTTCAAGCATAATTTGAAAAAATAATACTATAAATTGATAAATTAAAAATTAAAAAAGCCTGGGCTTCATTGCTCAGTGGTTAGAGTACTGGCCTTGTAAACCAGAGGTCAAGTTCTATCCTTGCCTGGGCCTCCCAGTGATTTTTAAAAATAAATAAATAAATAAAATAAAAAACCAACTTTAGGCTGGGTGGTGGCTCACACCTGTAATTCTAGCACTCTGGGAAGCCAAGGCAGATGGATTGCCTGAGTTGGGGAGTTCGAGACCAGCTTGAGCAAGAGCAAGACCCCATCTCTCTACTAAAAATAGAAAAAAAAAACAAGTCAAAACTAGCTTTGTGATACATGCCTGTAGTTCCAGCTACTCAGAAGGCTGAGACAGGAGCACTGCTTGAACCCAGGGCTTTGAGGAGGCTGTGAGCCATAATGCCATAGCACTCTAGCCAGGGCAACAGAGTGAGACTCTGTCTCAAAATAATAATAAATAAACAAATAAATAAATAAGCATAAAGTGACTGCCTTCCCTCCTATCACCCTTCGCCAGAAGGAGGGAGTCAGAAGAACAGGAAAGTCTTCTAGTTGCCTCTTCTATCCAACTGCTGTGAAAGCCTGAGGGCCACTGAGGCAAAGCCCTGTGAGATGGAACAGACCAAGGCTGTATGAAGCTGTTTGTGTGCCACAAAGTGGCGGTACATAAAAACTGGATGCCCTTGTCATAGAAACAGCAGTGAGGATTGGATTGTGCATGTATACACTCATTCAACAAATACCGAAACAAATACCAGCTATACACGTATACCCAGACATAGTCCCTGCCTCCACCAGTGTGTAGGGACGTGGCAGCCTACATATGGGTATCTACAAGTGTCTGCCTGTTGGCGCAAGGTTTATGCAAACATAAGTGCGGCTAAGTGTAAGTGTCCAGCATGACATGTGGACATGTGTTTGTGTACCTGAGGGATAGACAAGGTACACCAACCTTGTTGCTTCCTCCAGCTGTGCCTTTTCCTTCAAAGCCTCTTCCCTCAGGAATGGCAAGAGGGCTTGGGTGTGGTAGCTCACACCAGTAATCCTAGCACTCTGGGAGGCCAAGATGGGTGTATTTCCTTGAGCTCAGGAGTTCAAGTCCAGTCTGAACAAGAGTGAGACCCTGGCTCAAAAAAAAAAAAAAAATAGCTGGGCATTGTGGTGGGCACCTGTAGTCTCAGTTACTTGGAAGACTGAGGCAAAAGAATCACTTGAACCCAAGAGGTTGCTATGTTCTGTGATGCCACATACTCTACTGAAGGTGACAAAATGCGACTCTGTCTCAAAAAAAAAAAAAAAAAAGAAAGAAAAAAAAGAATGGCAGGAGGGCTGGAATCCAAGATTAGGGAAATAGGTGGGGCCTGGGAAGGAGCAGTCATGGAGGTATGAATCAAAATAGCATAAATTGCAAACCATAGACAAGGGCCTCTGTCTCCCACTCCCACAGGACAGGCCCCACCATGGTGACTTCAGAAACTGAAATGGTCTACTGATGGTGTCCCCTGGTCACACACACAGGCTCCTACAAACACAAGAGCTTCCAGTTATTCAGCCTGTCAGATAAGGCTCACACAAGTCTGCACAGTCTACCCACAGGTGGTAGTCATGGTTTGACTATTAAATCTACTCTCCCAGAAAGCTTGTGAGAATTGCAATTCCATTTTTTTTTTTTTTTTGTGGAGACAGAGTCTCACTCTATCGCCCTCGGTAGAGTGCTGTGGAATCATAGCTCACAGCAACCTCCAGTTCTTGGGCTTAGAGGATTCTCTTGCCTCAGCGTCCCAAGTAGCTGGGACTATAGGCGCCCGCCACAGCGCCCAGCTAATTTTTGATGCAGTTCAGCTGGGGCTGGGTTTGAACCTGCAGCCCATGGTATATGGGGTCGGCACCCTACTCACTGAGCCACAGGCGCCGCCCGAGAATTGCAATTCCTTTAGAAGGAAACACAGGAGAACAATCTTCACGACTTTGGGCTGGGCAAAAGTTTTCCAGATACAAAACCCAAAAGCATAACCCATAAAAGAAAACAATGATATAGTAGACTTTTTCAAAATTTAAAACTTTTGCACATCACTCCTGTAATCCTAGCACTCTGGGAGGCTGAGGTGGGTGGATTGCTTGAGCTCACGAGTTCAAGACCAGCCTGAGCAAAATCAGCAGAGACCCTGTCGCTACTAAAAATAGAAAAACTGAGGTAAGAGGATCACTTGAGCCCAAGAGTTGGAGGTTGCTGTGAGCTATGATGTCTGCGCAGGGCGACAGTTTGAGACTCTGTCTCAAAAAAAAATAAAAAAAACCCCAACTTTTGCACATCAAATGATATTATTGAGAAAATAGGCATGTTTGATGTGAGGCTGCAGTCTCAGCCACTCAGGAGGCTGAGGCTGGAGGATCACTTGAGCCCAGGCTGTAGTGTACTATGATTGTGCTGGTGACTAGCCACTGCAATAGGCCTAGGCATCATAGGGAGACCCCCATCTCAGGGATGGAGGGAGGGAGGAAGGAAGGAAACAAAAAAAGATAAACCAGGCTCAGCTTCTATAGTTCAGCGGCTAGGACACCGGCCACATACACCGGGGCTGGCGGCTTTGAATCTGGCCGGGGCCTGCCAAACAACAATGACAACAACAACAACAAAAATAGCTAAGCTCGGGCAGCTCCTCTGGCTCAAAGGAGTAGGGCACCCGCCCCATATGCTGGAGGTGGCGGGTTCAAACCCAGCCCTGGCCAAAAACTGCAAAAAAAAAAAAAATAGCCAAGCCCCAGCTTCTTCGGAGGCTGAGGCAAGAGAATCGCTTAAGCCCAAGAGTTTGAGGTTGCTGTGAGCTGTGACACCATGGCACTCTACCAAGGGCAACATAGTGAGCCTCTGTTTCAAAAAAAAAAAAAAGATAAACCACAAACTGGCAGAAAATATTGAAAATATTTACAGATATATATTTGATAGTTCTATATCTGATAAAGGATGTGTATCCAGAATATATAAAGAATTCTTACAACTCAATAATAAGATAACAACCTAATTAGAATATGGTCCAAATACGTGAACAGATGTTTCATTAAAAATGACAAATGAATGGTTAATAAGCCACATGAAAAAGTGCTCAACATCATTAGTCATTAGAGAAACACAAAGTAAAACTATACAGAGATCCCACTAGATGGTTATAATCAAAATTCCTCATCTGTAAGTGAGGATATAGAGAAACGGGAACCCTCACACATTGCCGGTGGGAATGTAAACTAGTACAGCCACTTTAGAAACAGCTGACCAGACCAGGCAAGGTAGCTCACTATCTGTCATCCTAGCACTCTGGGAGGCTGAGGTGGGTGGATTGCTTACGCTCAAGAGTTCAAGACCAGCCTGAGCAAGAGTGAGACCCTGTCTCTACTAAAAATGAAAAACTGAGGCAAGAGGATCTCTTGAGCCCAAGAGTTTGAGGTTGTTGTGAGCTATGATGCCACAGCACTCTACCAAAGGGCAAAAAAGTAAGAATCTGTCTAAAAAAAAAAAAAAAAGAAGAAGAAGAAGAAGAAAAGAAAAGCAAGAAAGAAAAAGAAAAAAGGGCGGCAGCGCCTGTGGGTAGGGCACTGGCCCCATATACCGAGGGTGGGGTATATGGGGCCCAGCCCCCTGCCAAACTGCAACCAAAAAGAAATAAAAAGAAAAAAAAAGAAAGAAAAGAAAACAGGTGGGCAGTTACTTAAAAACTGAACATAAACTTACCATGCAATTCAGCAATCCACTCCTAGGAATTTACAAGAGCAATGAAAATATATGTCTACACAAAGGCAAGCATACCAATGTTCACAGCAACATTATTTGGAATAGCACCCAAGTGCTCATCAACTGGACCAGTGGATAAACAGAATGTTACATCCACACAATGGCAGAGTACTCAGAAAGGAAAAGAAACAAACTACTGATACATGCTGTAACAGGGACGAGCCTCAAAAACCTTATGCCAAGTATCACCCTGTAATCCCAGCACTTGGGAGGCTGAGGCAGGTGGATTGCCTGAGCTCACGAGTTTGAGACCAGCCTGAGCAAAAGTGAGACCCCGTTTCTAAAAAAAATAAAAATTAAAAAAATAGCCAGGCATTGTGACAGGCGCCCATAGTCCCAGCTACTTGGGAGGCTGAATTGCCCAAGTCCAAGAGTTTGAGGTTGCTGTGAGCTGACACCAGGGCATTCTACCAAGGGCAACAAAGTGAATCTCTGTCTCAAAAAAAAAAAAAAAATTATGCCAGGTACAGAACCTAGATGCAAAAGTCTACATATTTATATGTTCTACTTATATAACATGTCCAGGATAACCAAATTTATGGAGAAAAAGCAGACCAGTGATTGCCTAAAACTTTAGGTGAATATAGAAATGAATTACAAATGTAAATAAAGAAATTTTGGGGTGGACAGATATTTCCATCAAATGAATTGTAGTAATTATTACACAACTCTATACATTTACTAAAAGTCATCAAACTATATTTTAACAGTGGGTGAATTTCAGGTATGTAAATTTTACCTCAATAAAGCAGTTAAAAATGCTAAGTGTCAGGGCTGTACATCCAGAGATTCTAATTGAGCAGATGTCGGGTGGTGCCCAAGACATCCGTATTTTTAACAAGCATCCCCATGTGATTCAGATGCATAGGGTACCGAGAAGGCACTTAGGGTAGCACTTATGCAAATCTAAGGGGAACAGCAGGAGGAAGGATAGGATAGATAGGAGGGGTGGTAACACTTCCCCCAGCCCACTTGAGTATCATCATCTCCCCCAGTAGGACCTGATGGTTAAGATTCTTTCTCATCAACGAAAGAAGGTTTGGGTTTCTTTAAAATATAGATCCTACCCTTCACTCCCCTGCTCCATGCTCTTCTGCTCTTCCTTGGTTCCCATTGTCTTTAGGTAAAGTCCCAACTGTATCTGCACAGCACTGCTTCTTTAGCTGTTTTGTGGGGGCAGACAGTAGCCCGAGAGGTAAGTGAGGAAGGATTGTGGAAGTGCAAGATCAGATTTCTTTTTCATGTATGTGTTTCTTATTTTGTCGTGGATTTTTTGCACTATCTTTTATTTTAAAATGCTGCACCAATGTCAGGCTAAGTGGCTCACCCCTGGCACTTGGGAGGTGGAGACAGGTGGATCCTAGCACTCTGGGAGGTGGAGACGGGTGGATTGCTTGAGCTCAGAAGTTCAAGACCAGCCTAAGCAAAAGCAAGACCAGTCTCTACTAAAACTAGAATCTATTTAAAAAAAAAAAAAAAGCTGCATTAAGAGGCTGGGCATGGTGGCTCACACCTGTAACCCTAGCACTCTGGAAGACCAAGGCGGGAAGACCGCTTGAGCTCAGGAGTTTGAGACAAGCCTGAGCAAAAGGGAGCGCCTGTCTCTACATTAAAAAAAAAAACAACACACAATTAGCCAGATGTTGCTGCAGATGCCTGTAGTACCAGCTACTTGAGAAGCTGAGGCAGGAGGGTATGAGCCCAGGAATTTGAGGTTGCTGTGGGTTAGGCTGACTCCATGGCACTCTAGCCTGGGCAACAGAATGAGACTGCCTCCCCCCCCCAAAAAAAAATGTTGGACGTGCCCATAGCTCAGTGTGTAGGACTCCCGCCACATACACCCTGGCTGGCGGTTTGAACCCAGCCTGGGCCAGCTAAATAACAATGACAACTGCAACAAAAAATGGTCTGGCACATGGCCGGCGCCTGTAGTCCCACCTACTTGGGAGGCTGAGGCGTCATAGTGAGACTGTCTCAAAAAAAAAAAATACCACATTAAAATATTATTTGTCTTAATTACTGAGTTTTTATGCCCTCTTACACCCGGCTTCATAGCTGAATACCTCCTTCATCTCGCCGGGCACTGGGACTGCTGGGAGACTCATTTGGGTGCCTAGACCCTCCTCACCACCCTCCTCCCTGGGGAGGGCCAAGGAGAGCAGGGGAGAGAGTAAATATTTAAGTCACCTCCTGTCCTGGAGGCCTCCTGTATTGAGCAAAGGAGCCAGTGGAGAGGGGTTCTCTACCCCCAAGTAGACACTCTCTCCTCCAGAGGGATAGAGGGGTAACATCTCAATTCTCACTCCTGAACCACTCCCCCTCCAGGTGTGATTTATAATCTGAGACCCACACAAACCTGTCTGACTTTTCCACAGAGAGGACATTTGCAGAGCCGCACCTAGCCGTGAGGACAGTAGCCCTTTCTATACTCACCCCCCACCCCCAAAGCACTCAGGCTTCAAACCGTCGCCCATTCATTGACAAACTGACTGAGCACCTGCTGAGCCGGGCTCAACTCTCTCTCCCAGTGGGAAGTTTCCCAACCTCAGGCACTCACCCTTCCTCCTCTGAGCTTCGCCCACGTCCGTACAGACCCTCTCACCAGTTCTGCCTGCTTTCTGTGTGTCTGGGACAGGTTGCAAAATTGAAGGTGACAAATGTGGGCTTAAAATGGAAGACTCTCTAGGCTCGTCTGCAGCGCCCTGCCCCGCACGTGGCTGTTACCCGCGGGCCACCTGGCAGCGCGTGGGGCACCGACAGGTGCCCGAAGACAGCGAAGAGTTCACGGCCCAGGTCTGGGTACCAGAGCTTCCAAGCTCTTCTCCGGAGCAAAGTGTAGGCCCGAGGTCCTCCCGCTGTAAGAAGGAGACTTCTGGTGGAAGCCCGGGCGCAGCCGCTCCGCCCTCCAAGGCCGGAGGGAGCCGGAGAATCCGACGCTTCATCTAGCCCGGAGCGACTTTGTAATTCCCGGGCCTGGCGGGGTAGGGTCCCGCACCAAACTCCCGGGTCGTCGGAGGACTTCGGGACAGGACCGAGGATCCTGATGCCATCAGGAGGGTCCGCGGGTGAAGAAGGTCGCCAATTCGTCGCCCCCACCCCACTGCGACCCAAGGCCAGGCATCGAGGTCGGAGGATCGGAGTCTCGCTGGTGACCTCGGACAGCAGAGAGAGAATGGTCGGCTGTGCGGTGGCGACTGGGAGAGACGGCGAGGAGGGGCAGGGCTCCGGCCAGCCCACCTGCCCAGCCGCAGCGGCTCCCCTGCGCCGCCCGCCCGCGCTCGCCTTGGGTCTGGACGGCGGGATCCAGCCCGGCGTTTGCAAACCCGAAATGGGAAAACGCCAGTAGCAGGGGGCCGAGCTCGCGGCTCGGGAACCCGCGCTTCCCTCGGTGGGGAGCCTGCGGCTCTTTTCCCTTCTCGCTTCACCCCAGCGCCTCCGGCCGCAACTCAACGTCGGGAGTGGGGCGACCAGGGTCTCCGCCGCTCCACCTAGCTCGCCTCGACCACCGGCGAGCGGTTTGGGGTCCTGAGGGTGCAGACGCCTGAGTCCTGGCCTCCGCACACCTGCCCCCGGACAGTCCAGGCCCCATTCCTTGGTCTGAATTTGGGAATTCTGCCACACACCGAGGGTCTGAGAGTTTGGGGAGCTGATGTCCTTTAACAGAAAACCAACTCAGGGCAATTCCAGTCCCTCCTGGCATCCCTTTCTCATCTCAACTCTGGCCCAAGGTTAAGGTGCTCAGAGCAACAGCTGATCCTCCTATTCTTCCCCAGGGCAGCGGTCCTCAACCCTTCCCCAAGCGCAGCGTCTTGGCCTCCCTCAGAGAGTCAGTGAATCTAGGCCCTCAGCCTTGTGAGCCCCAGCAGGAGGAGGAAACTGGGGGCTGCACTTTGGTCCTATTTCCAGGGAACAAAGCCCAATGTCAGGCTCTTGACAATTGCAAACCAAGCTCTCCCTTCCTTTGGGTTCAAGAAAGGCACTGTCCACTAAGCCACTGAAGCACTGGCCAGCAGAGCTGGGTCCCTTGTGCAGCCATCAACCCAGTGTCCTCCCCATCCCCAGCTCCAGGTGACACCGCCCCCATCCCTGGCCCTCCCCTGTGTTCTGAGAGGCCTGTCTTGTCATCTCCCCTCTACGCACTCCCAGACATTCAGCCAACTCCCAGCTCCTGGTCTGAGCCCCATATCCTGGAAGTCCAGCCCCTGTCCCTACCCTCATTCCACCCCAGCCTACTCTGAGAACACAGGTGGAGGGCAAACAGAGCCCAGGCTTGAATTCACCGCTTTCAGAAGCAACTGGAGCCAAACCGGAAACAGCTTTTACGCTAAGCCCTGAGGGGTTCCTGTGCACCTTCAAATTTGGACACCCACCCGAAATCTAAGGACTTGGCTCAATGCTTGGGCCTCTCAGAGTCTCTGTTTCTCTCTGTGTGTCTGTCTCTCCTTTTCCCTCTGTCTACCTTTCCCTCGCACCGCCAGAACTTGGTCAGTTCTTAGGCTTGAAAATACACTCTGAGATGGGTCTCGCTGAGAAGAGACACAGATACTCCTGCAGATATACAGGGAGGGAAGCTTACATGCTTTGAAATCCTCAGACACCAAAGAAAAATTCCAGGACCTGACAGAAATACTGTCACACACATTGAGCCCCCACACTTAGAGTAATGTACCAACATATATAAACACACATCACAAATACACTCACAGAAACAGATACACACATGTGGAGAAATACTAAGACACCCAGGAAATGACCACGGAGACATGCACTGGATGTTGAACTCACAAGAACACAGGCACCCCAGACCAAGCAAGCCCTTACCCACACACATCCTAATGCACAGTGTTCACACACCAGCCCCCCTAATCCTAAATGCCACAAGAGGTTCCTGGAAAGAAAATTCCTCCAAGGAAAGGAGAGGCCCCTCCAGGCCCTCCTGGGAAGGCAGGGGCAGAAAGTACCCACCAGGCTCCACAATGTTAAGGCTCTGTAAAGTGAAAATTATTTATCCAAATCAGAGGGAACAGCACTTCCATTCCCTCCTCTTAGGAAACAGGGAAGTGGTTTAAGTTGTTCTGCAAATCAACTCCAGATCAGCAAGAGGCTCTCCCCTTGGCAGAGAGGGGCCAGGCCCCAGGAGGCAGCCAAGCCAGTGAGCACACGGTGGGGCCACAGTGTCCCGGGTCAACTCTCCAAGCCGGGGCTGGCTGCCCAACCTCTGACTGGGCCGGCAGCCTCCGCTGCCCCTCTACTGGGACAAGAAGAGGGCCTGGTGGATACTGAGCCCGACTCAGAGGGAGCACAGGATGTGGTGAAGAAGAGGTCTGTGAGCCCCTAGGGCCTGCACCATCTTGCCCAGCTCTGCCCTGGCAGGTGCCCGCCATTCCTTACCTTTCTTGATCACGGACTGGTCCAGGAGGCTCATTCCCGGCTCATCCATGGCCTGCAAATAAGGACAGCACAGCGGTGAGGGCTCGTACGCACCCAGTCGCCTTTTTCCCCAAGCCCTTCTGGCCCCAGATCGCTGTCTGCACCGCCCAAGGCACACCACCATCGCCCGGGGCGGCCACAGGCGGGAATAAGGAATCTCAGGGACTCCGCACCATCTGCCACCCTGGTTATGTCACCGTGCCATACAGAAAGGAAAATCTGAACCTTAGACAGGAAAGTACTGCGCGTCTCTTTGCCCCAGACACAGGCTGCCGCGCGTGTGCTCTACGTGCCTCAACGGCCAAGCCGGGAGGGAAATAAATGATCCCGTCCCTGCCCAAAGTTGCCTCCAAACAGGCATCGCGCGTGGACTCGGGGCCAGGCCGTCTTAATGGTCAGGCAGAGTTTAACCCAGGAGGTGGTACGCATCCCCGGAGTCACCAGGGAGAAGTGGGAGGGGTGGGAGAAGAGTCAGGTTCCTACTTTTGTTGCCTATTTACCTCCAGGCTAAATCACTGCGATGCGTGAGGACCCATCCCAGACCCTCACCTGCAGGTCCTCCAGGCCCGGCGGCGCTGCAAGCCCGGGAAGGCCGAGGGGTGCGTCTGCCAGGCTGTGTGCGCCCTCGGCCAGGCCGTGCAGGAGCCGGGGCACGGTGGCGGCGTAGTCACGGCGCGGGTCAAGGCCCAGGGCGCGGGCGGGCGGTGCCAGGAGACTGGGCGGCTCGTCGTGGGTGCGGGTAGAGGCGCGGGGCGCGGCCCACGCAGCCTGCGGAGGCTGTGGTTGCGCCAAGGGCGCCAGGCCGCCGTACGGGTCCCCAGCCAGGTGGGGAAAGGTAGCAGCGGCGTCAGGAGCCTGGCCATAGGGAAGTGGCGGCTGTGGGTAGGGTGGCGGGAAGTAGGGGGGCTGGAAATCCGCGGCCGCAGCGGCGGACGGCGTGTGGCAGAGAGGAGGTGCTGGTCCATAGGCCGCCTGGGTTAGGGACGACAGGCGGGCCCCGGCAGCCGCTGCGCCCAGCCCGTCGGGGCGCTCCTGGAGAAGGAGAGGGAAGCATTAGGTGACAGACAGGCAGATGAAAGAACCTCAGTCCCGAAGGATCGTCCTAAGTTCGAGAGTGTCCCGCCCACTTACTGGATTCCGACGTCTATCTCTGAGTGACCCACTGGCATGGGAACCTCAGGCCGGGGACAGCGGTCTCTTGCGCCCGGCTTTCTTACTCAGCGGGCAGAGTCCCTGTGGCGCCCTCCCTCCGAGGTTTTATTGGCGTTGGCGCGAGGCAGGAAGACTGAAAGGTCCAGCGCTCAGGCTCCCCATCCCGCGACTGAGTATGCCCCGGTGCCCCGGGACCCCAGACTACTTACCATGGCGGAGTAAGTGTGCACCAGCATGGGTGGGTAGAGCTGGCCGCGAGGCGTGGCGGCCGCCCAGCCTTCGCCCGACGGCGAGCGCTGCGAGAAAATGCGCGGGGATCCGGCACAGCCAGCGAAGGTCACGGAGCAGCAGCCGGGTGCCACCCGACCCGGATCCCAGAGAGCGTGGGGTCCTCAGTGGTGGGTATCCCTGGGCAGGTCCATGGAGGCGGGATGGACCGGTGCGAATCGTACTTGGAAAAGTCGGTCAGCGAGGGCCCAGAGCCCGCCCTTCTCCCTCTGAGCGCAGCCTGCTCCATGCACTCCAGTTATAGTGGCGGGGGCGCGCCAGGCCTCCGGGGGCGCGCATTAAAGAGACAAGCTGTGGCCGCTGTCTCCCTTTCCCCCAGCGACCACTGAAGGGGAGGCGTGGCTTTGGCCAGACGCGGTAGGGTGGGTAGGGGCGGCGTGAATTAAACCCTTGTTGATCTGACACCCGCCTTTTGGGCTTGCAGTTCGAAGCTGCGGTGAAACAGAGAAGCATTCCAGGCTGGGACTCAGGGGCTCTACCGCATCCTTGCCTTTGAGCAAAGCACTACTTTTCTCTGGCCTCAGCTTCTGCGTCTGTAAAATGGACACCAGTCCTTTCTCTGATCACGTCCCTAGACTTTGGATGAGGTGAGCAATCATGAACTTAAGAAGTTTGTGAGCTGCAGACTCAAGGCCATCCCTCGTGTGCACACTGTCTGTGTGCATGTGTGTAGGGGGTGGGTCAGAGATGCTCCTGAATGGTTCTGGATCAAAACTTTTCTGAAGGGGCCCACTTCACTCAGGCTTCCTGGGCCGGTAAATCCCAATGCCAAGCCAGGGTCTGAGGAAGCTGAAGACACAAACTGGCCATGGATTTGGCATGAGCTCCCCTTAAGAAGGGGCCATCCTGTGTCTGAAGCCAGAGGGGCCTGAGCTGATTGAGTGGGGGCGGGGGGAGGGGCTTTGACATCCGCGAAATATGAAGTGACTCTGTGTGTAACTGACTCGGTGGATGGGCGCAGTTATCACAGTAACAGGCATGTGCTATGTGTTTGTGTGTTACCATGTCACGCCCTCTTTTTTTCTCCTAAAACTTAATCCTTCCCTTCTGAGAAGCAGAGACAGGGACGGGTTAAAGACAAGCAAATGGCAGGAATGCTAGGCAGAATGAGAATTAAGAAAGCAGAAGGTAGACATTTTAAAAAGCAAGAGGATTCACAGACCAGGGCATAGTAAAATAATAACAAAAAGCTCTTATTACAGACTGTTCGACTCTGTGTGAAGTACTTTATGAATATTGAGTTACTTACCTCTCACAATGGCCCTGTGAGATAGAGACCCTTATCACCCCCATTTTCAGGGGAGGAGTAAGGCATAGAGAGTTTAAATGACTTGTCCAAGGTCAAGCAGCTGGTTAAGTGGTGGAGCTGGGGTAATCTGCCTCTGATCCTTCTTTGTGCTTAGAATCACTGTTCTGTGTTGCCTCAGACTCAGGCTCCTAGAATTTAGTTCTGACCTGAGTGACTGTGTGATCCTGGGCAGGTCCCTTTTCCTCTCTGATCTTCAGTTTCTGCAACTTTAACAACTACAAAAAAGTGGGGGAGGGCAGAGAGGGCTATTGTTTTCTTAGATCCCTTTTTAGTGAAGTAGAAGAAGGCAAAAAAGGTAAAAACATTGAGACAGAAGAGAAGGGAAGGTGATACTGATACTATTAACCCAGCTGGATATCCCAGGAGACACATGGCAGGGGAAGAGCTCAGGCCTGGGTTATCTCAGCTTGGGAGGCTGTGGGAAAGGAAGAGGCTAGCAGGATTCCTTACTAAGAACTTTCCAGAGGCTGGAACCTCCAGTGAGGGTGGTGGATAAAGCAGAATTGGGCAGCTTTGCAACTTTCCTGCCCGGACACCGTCAGAGGTCAGGAGTGTGTTTGGGTATGTCCACATATGTGGGTGTATGAGTCTGTGAAGATACCCCCTTCTTTCTACCCTAAACCTCAGCCACAGGACAGGTGTCAGTGCCTGGCATACAAGTTGGCAGACCCCTCTGCAAGAAGTCCAGGAATAGCAAGGGGAATGATGCCTGCGCCCGGCTCTGGGGAGCTCCCTGCTCTGTCTCCCAGGTTTAGAAAGGCCAGAGGGACAGGATGCACTGCCTGTCTGGTGGCTTTCTTGGATTCCCTCACCCGGCTCTCCTGCAGTTGGAGACACCTCTTTGCCCCATTCTCTTCTTACTCTGACCATTTCTGCCTTCTTTTCTGTCTCATTTCTTTATAACACATCTTCAATGTCAGCTTTTCATTCTCAAAGTAGAAACTTCTGCCTTTCCTTCCTGTCTATATTCTACATGAGTGAGCTGCCCCTCTCGGTTCTTTAATGACTACGTGTCTACTATTGTCCCCAAATGTGTTATCTCCAGTCTGTGCCTCTCACTAGAGATCCAGACCCATACACACAACTACCAGCTGGGTATTTCTCCCATGTGAAATTTTCCAAGTCCAAAACCTAATTCAACATCTCCATCTCTACCACTAACCCAACCTGCTTTCCTCCTGTGTTCTATAGTTTGTAAATGACACTACCAGTCTTCAAATTCAAGACTTGATAAGCTAGTCATCCTAGAAGAGTCTGGGTGATCTCCTTCATTTCCACAAGCTAATTGCTGACATTTCTAACCCTAAACGGGCACCCATGGAAAGTATCTGGGGGAGGCATGAGGTGGGTAACCCAGAAGGCAGATGGCACCTTTCTCGGCACCTTAAATTACCTTCCTGTTTGTTATACTATAGTGGTAAAATATAGTACTTTGGTCAGCATCACCAGCAACATCTAAGAACTTGCTAGAAGTCAAAATTCTCAGACCTCTGACCTCCTGAGTCAGTGTAAGTCCTTAAGGCAGTGGTTCTCAACCTGTGGGTCTCGACCCACAGGAACTGTATTAAAGAGCCGTGGCGTTAGGAAGGTTGAGAACCACTGACTTAAGGGGACTCAGAAACACACTAAAGTACAAGAGCCACTGTTTAGATCATTGCAACAACCCTCCGATGGATCTCCTGACTTAATGTGTCTCCTCCAATACAATTCCAACTCTACTGAGCAATAAGAGTGACTAGTCCATGTTACTTCCCTACTGAAATCTTTCCTGGGTCTCCTCATGACCATCTTTGGGAAAAAAAGCTCAAACACTCTAACCACATTTCAGATTCTTTGCAGTTGTGATTAACTTTCCTGTCCTACTTTATGAACTACTTCACAAGATTAAAGGAAAAACAGAATATGTGTAAGCACTGTGCTTGGTACATGCTTATTAAATGTTATAAATGATAAATGAATCAATGGATGACTTTATGAATTCTTCATCCTCTAAGGCTATAATGTGAACATGACCCTGGATGGCTAGACATAGAATCCAGGTATAATCTGAGGGATCATATGATAAATGAGTGATTGTGCTTATGGCTACTGGAGAGAGAAGGATGTTTTCCTCCATGGTTTGCTGCTGCTTTGGGGTCCCTAAAATTTCACAGTCCTATGGTTGGAGACTTGGAGTCCTTCTCTGTCAGGACCAAGGGATGTCTCACTTTCTGAGGCATGGAGGTGGGGATTTCTGGTTGCCTGCTTTCTGGGACACATGCACACATGTGGAAGCCTGGGGTGCACACAGGGGTGCACATGAAGATACCTCTGGAAATGTGGGGCACACAACATGCACAGAGACATTTATGGGAAGGACGGGTGCACATGGGAACATAGGACATACAATGACCCCTGGGTGTGCATGCTCAAACACAAATGGACCCACTCAGCATACTTGGCATATTGCTCTTTTCCTCCTCTTTTCAAAAAGTGAGTTTGTTGGTCAGGCACAGTGGCTCATGTCTGTAATTCTGTAATCCTAGCACTCTGGGAGACTGAGGCAGGAGGATCACTTGAGCCCAGGAGTTTAAGGTTGCTGTGAGCTATGATATGATTCCACAGCACTCTACCCAGGGCTACAGAGTGGGACTGTCTTAAGAAAAAAAAAAAGCGAGCTTGCATTTGGATTTATGTTAAGGAAAAACTCAGATCTGCCTCTCTTATAGTTGACACAGCCTCTCTCCTAGCTTCCTGCTCTGGGCCTGGCTGAGAAAGTTTACAGGGTGGAGAAATGAGGCACAAGGAGATGCCAAGGTGCCCCCTTGTGGTTAGATCTCACAACTGCGGTGCAGGTCTCCTTTTCCCCCTCAGCTGATTTACTGGGAGCAAATTTGGTCCTAGCAAGTTAGCTTTGCCTGTTTCCATTCCCGAGCGTAGGACTCTCCAGTCATAACTCATTAAAGTACAGAACTCAGTCTGCCTTGTATTAGGAAGCTTTGCAGGGTTTGACTCTACTCCTGCAGGGGGGACAGCACCTTGACAACAGGGATCATGAGTGGTTGTCACTTGGTTTGGGACCCTTTCCTTTTCTTTCATTTTTCCAGATGATCTCAGTCACTCCTATGACTTTAAGGACCCTCTATTCTGACAACTCCCAGATCAGTCACTTGCCTAGACTTCTGAGCCCCAGACCTTAGAAAATAACCATCCATTGGATATTCTACAAGTAGCACAAATTCACCATTCCTAGAACCGAGCTTGTATTTTCCACATGCCTGTTTCTCTCCTAGTGCTCACTATGACAGCAAATGACCCCATTATATATTCAGGGACCCAGACCAGGAATCTTGGGGATCATCCTTGGCCCTTCCTCCCCTTTTCTTTGTCCCCCTTCACTTTCCATTAATCGCCAAGTCTATTAACTGCCTCCTACCTGTGTCTTCTCCATCCTCATGCCACTGGCTTACTATAGACTTATCACCTCTCCCCTAAGACTCCTGCCTCAGTTGTCCTCTTGCAGCCCATCATCTTTCCAAAGTGCGAACTGAAAGACATTCAGTTCAGAAATCTGCAGTCTGATCTCTCAGTGTGACCCCCTGACACAGCACAAGAGCACTCGTAGGACCTGGTCCACACCTGCTGGTTCAGCCTCATTTTTCATCCCATACCACTTTACACTCTCACTGTGGCAATAATAAACTACTCGCAGTTCTCATGCTGGCATGCCTCTGGTCTTCTGCTTGTCAAACCCCTCCTCAGCCTAAGCTCTTAGAGAGCAAACAGTTGCTTTGAGTTTTCCTGGGACTCTTTTGGTCCCTGGCCAAGGGACTCTTATGCTCCAGCTACACTTTGTTCAAATCAAAGATTTGTCCAAATCTTTGGCAAAGAAGCCATCGCTTACACACTTAAGTTGCCTTGTCTCTCTCCTAGATTTGAAGCTGCTTTGAGTTTAGGGTCTGTCTTTCTTATTTACCCTGTGGAATCCAGGCTAGGAGGGCTTTCAGTACATATGGTAAAGAAATATCCCTTTTTGTCTATAGCCAGCTCCACAGGTGGGCACCGAGAATACTCAGAGGTTTGAGGGCCCAGCTGGAGAAGTCTGCAGAGGATATGGGCTTGGGGAGGCAGCAGGTGCTTGGTTCATTTCCTGCTGAAGCTCTCAGGCCCTTCTACTTCTTGCCTGGCACAGGAGTCAACAGCTGGTAGCTTAGAGTTACATTTGGCCTGCATGTTTCATTGACTTAGTAGTTATTTAACTTTTTTTTTTTTAACCAACATTCAAAAGTTGGGTTTCATGTAAAAATTAGCATTTTGGACACCTTTAAAAAATCCTAGGGTATAGCAGTGCTACTTGGCAACTCAATGGCTTGGGGCGCACCAAGCCTGGCCATGTTAACTTCTGAGTTTCGCAATCTGCTGTACTGATGAAAGGTGTGGCGGAGTAGTCAATGGGCTATGTGGAGTCCTGGCTCTGGGATCTACTAGCTGCAACACCTTGAACAAGTCACTTATCCATGCCTACATTTCTGTCATCTACAAAATGGGAATTATAGCACCTTGCATAGGATTCTTGGGAAGGCTGAATGAGTTAACACTTGTGAAGGGTGTTTAGCAGGGCATGTGTCAGCAAATGGCAGTCGTGGGCTGATGAAGCCTGAAAGGGAGAGAGCAGAGCAGGTGCAGGGCAGATCACGCAGGAGGCTTCTTGTCACCAACGAACATTTATTGAGTGTCCACATGTGCACAGCTTTGAACTTGGCGATCACAGAACGCACTGGGGGAAGGGAGTGGGGAGGTAAGCAAGGGATCAGGTGTGGGGGAGTACCCCTGGGAAAGGTAGTCCCTGCTGGAGCCGCCAGTCGCGTCTCTCTGCAGAGAGGATTCATAGCAGGGGTGGAAATTTAAAGCCAGGCACCACGGTGGCAACGGGGTGCAATCACTGGGGAAACATGCGGATTCTAGGGAGGTGTTCCTCCTGCTCCTGGCTCCAGCCAGGCCAGGTGGCACCAGGGGGAGAGGGATTAAATGCTCAGGTGTCCAAGCAAGGATAAGGACAGGCAAAATAAATAATCCCAAACCCCCATTGTCACTCTGCTGTAACACGACACAAAGGTTTAGAGACCCAGGCCCAAGGACTCCTGGATCCCCTCAAGGAAGTTCTGGTGGAAGGAGATTTTCCCACCCCCCACCAGGCTTGTCTGCCCCAGGCTGCCCTAGAAGGATAGGGGCAGTTCAATCCCTGGGTCACTGAAATTGATAGGAAGAACTGTGATATCAATGGCCTGAGCCTGCTCTCTGCCCAAGGGGACCAAGGACAAAAGCCAAAGGGCCAATTTGAAGGACGTGGACCTGGGGGGCCAGAAGGGGCACCACAGCCTATGGGAGCCCACGCCCTGGCCGGCAGAGCATATGGGCTGAGGCAGTCAGCTCCTGCCAGCCCTGTCCTACCCTGGGGCCTCCCTCCTGCCAGGGAGCCAGACACTGGGCACAATGACACCTAATGCCCCCCTCTGTAGGGGCTGCTTCAACCTTCCCCGGCCTGGCGGGGACAACCACATTGATTTCCAAGCCGATCCCTGCCCCCATGGGGGCCTGGGGGGCGGAAAGCAGTTCCTTACACTTGAGGGGTGGGCACCATGCCCTTGTCCTCGGAAAAGCCATAAAGCTGGGATGTTTGGGGAGAGGTCTAGGGAGGGGGGTCCAGTTTGGGGGCTTCAGGGAAGATGCCTCTTCCCTCCTTCCCTTGCTGCCCGCCCCCAGGTCTGTACCCAGTGGACACCCCTCAGGGCTCTGACAAGCACTGCTCCAGGGCAGCCATGCGGTAGTGACTGGCTGTCTCCTCACCCGCCTGCAGCCTCATGGCCTCTCGGCACAGCCGGTTGGCCCGCGCCAACTCTACCAGGACACCTTGATAGGCAGCCACCATCTCAGGCTTGACGGAATTGGGGCTGACGCTGCCTAGCAGCTGGAGCAGCTCCTGTGGCCAGCGGGAACGCAGGGCGGCAGGGGCCAGCCAGGGCAGCAGTGGCACACACCCTGTGAAGGCCTGCATGCCCAGGAACCAGAGTTCCTGCAGGTCAGCCCAGATGCCCTCGTACTCAGGGGACAGGGCCAGCACTGCCTGGTCTGAGCCAGGTGTGGCCCGTGCCACGTGGGACTGTGATAGGAAGAGGATGGCAGCTGCGAAGAACCCTCGGGATGCTGGTGTTCCCTGCAGAGCTGGAAGGCATGGAGGGAATGCGGATGTAAACCAGATGGGCTGGCTGCTGTGCCAGACCCTCACTTTCCCCTCCTGTGTGGACATACTCAGGGGGCCGAAGCATGGCCTGGACTCAGACTGCCTGGATTCAGACTGTGCCTTTGATACTTATGTACTGTGTAATCTTGGATAATCAATTTTTCTGGGTCTGAGTTTCTTCACTTGTAAAATGGGGCCAGTAGGATCAATCTTAGAAATTTGTTGTGAGCATCAAATGCCAATAACCTTGGTACACTTGACCACCAAGACCTCTATACATATGAGAGGTAGGCGTGAGCCTCGAGGTCAGGTAGGAGAGAGCACCCTCCCCAGGGCTCCTAAAGTGCTGACCTGGCAACTGCAAGGCCCAGGACTCTACAGGCTAAGGAGGTTGCACCAATTGGATCCCTGGGCCTAAAGAGGGCTCCAAAGGGGAATGTAAGCAAGAGACTTGTGCTCATTTGTGATATCGGGGGTTCATCCCTGCACTGTAGGTGCTCACCAGGAGGCTGTTAGCCTAACCTGGTGGCATCTGTGGGTGAGCCAGTGATAGGACTATGACATTGGGGCTTGTGGAGATGTAGGCTGGGACTGAGACTGCACAGGGGGCTTCTGGTCCTCAGGGACATACTCCCCTTCCCACTGCTGGGTACCCTGCTGGGATCCCCACACAAAGTATACAGAGGCAGCTGAGGGTATGGGTACGTTACACCCTGTTCCTAGGCATCTGCTCAGCTCCTCCAACCTGACAGATGGGGCAGAGGGAACAGGCAGGGACAGAGGGACCCAAGCAGACACCCACAGCCAAAGTGGGAGACACAAAGGGCTGCCAGGGGCTATAGAGGGTGCCCCTCCCCCTGCTTACAGCCAGGGTAAGGTAGGTTTTGGGGGAAGGTGTATGCAGAAGGTCACCAAGTGCTGAAGCCTGTCACTGAGGGGGGTGAGGTGCAGAGCAGAGAAAAACATCAATGGAGGGAAGTCAGGTTTCTGACTCAAGGATGGGGGTGGCTCTACCTTAAAAACATTTGATTCAGAGTCCCTGGGCTGTCAGGGATCCCAGGTGCCTATGCCTGTGCCTTTGAACAGGTCTGTACTTAACACCCACCAGACCTTGCCTTAAAAGTCTTCAAAAGAAAGAAAATATCATTTTGGGAAGAAGGGTGGGAGTGGAGATGTACTGCAAAGATTTCCTCTTATTAGAAAATTCTGTAAAACCATTTTCTGAAAATGGGGACTTTTGCCCAGGATACAGCAGGTCTACCTAGGTCTCCCGCCCTTACTCATTAGGACTGGATCCCCAGGGCTTACCTGGAGAGGTGCTCAGGAGCCGGGCCATGAGGAGGCCCAGTGTGGCCACATTGGCTGCCAGAAGCAGTCTTCCCTGCTGCTGCACCAGCGCAGGCAGTGATGTCATCAGGGTGTTCATGAGAGATGTGAAGCAGGCGTCACGCCTAAGAAAGGGATGGAAAGATGGGAGGCAGGTGGGGGGTTAGTAGAGCCAGGTCAAGCCCCTTGGAAAACCTGGGATCTGGGGCTTCCACCTTCACTTGGCCAGGGTTTGGCAAGAAATTAGGTACAGGGTGAAGAATTACTTTTGGACCCCAATCAAGGGATCCAGGGAGCAGGAACTGGGTTATATGGCTGGAGCAGGTGGACATGCTGACACAGTACCTGGGAGTTCCAGACACACACCTCATCCTTGGGTGGGGCTAGCTTTGTCTATTCTGAGACCCTTTTACTCTTACACTGGTAGTAACCCACAGGCACAGGGAAGTAAGGTAGGAGACTGAGTGCTGAGGTATTTGGAAGCCCCCTTTCTCTCCTCTGGCCTCCCCTGCCACCCTCTCCTGAGCCCCTCACTTGATCAGCCCTGGTGCGGTGACCACGAGGTTGAGAAAGATGTGGCAGCAGGTCTGCAGGCCGATCTCCACACTGTCAGGCAGCACTGAGGTGTCATGACCAGGGGATGTGAGCTCCCACTGCTGCAGGAAATACTTGCACAGGAGCGAGGGGGCCCCCTCCTTGATCAGGATCTCCCGGGGCCCATCTTCAACAGTCAGGTGGCACCAGCCGGGCAGAAGCAGCCTGGGTATGGTAGGGACAGATGCATATGGGGTTGGGAAAGATCAAGGCATACAGATTTCCCTTTTTAAGGGCATCTTGCCTAAGAAAAATGAAAGGTGTCTTGTAGATATCAGAGAAAAAGCACAAGCTTTGGAGTCAACACAAACCCAGCACCAAAATTGGGCTCTGCCATGTACGATGACTCTGGCCAAGCTGCTTTAACCTCTTAACTGAGTTGATGAGCCTCAGTTTCCTCATCTTTAAAATATGGATGAGATTTATGTCAGGTGTGCTATGTGGACCAAATGCCATCACTTTGGTAAAGGGTATAGGGAAATACCTGCCTTGTAGTAGATGTTCAGTAAGTGTAAGTTCTCTTTTAATTGAAAAATCTGGGGTTGGCAAGTGATACTTGGCAGCCAACAAGTCCTGTGGGTACAAGACCCACAAAACAAACAGAGGTAACCCTGCAGGAAATCTCATGGTCCAATCAAGAAGCCTGGCATGGCCTAGGATGGGGAAGAAGGGGTGTCCATGTGTTATACTTTTTCTGAGAATAGTCTAGTGGGACAGACCGTAACTACAAACTCACCGGAGAGCATCTCCTGGCCAGGTGGACCCTGGGGTGGTAGGGGAGATGGCCAGGGTGGCCACCTGCTGGGAAAGGTCATTGGCCTCCTCTGCCTCCTCGTAGAGGGTCTTGGCATAGCGGACGAGGAAGGGCAGCAGCTGGCACACTTCCTTACGCAAGGATGAGGTCTCCTCAGCCAGCCAGGCACCCAGGATCCGCACCGAGGCAAACACAAAGGGCTCCTTCTGCTTCTCCGGCCCCACCTGTTGCCACAGGACCCCCTTGAGATGGAGCAGACCAGAGACCCTTCCGTGCCTGGCCAGCCTGCTGGCCAGCCTAGGAATAGCACAACTGGAAGGGAAATCTGGTCTGTGAGCTCTTTAAAGGTAGGCAAATAGCCTATTCTACCTGAGCAGCCAGTACCTAGCACATGGTAGGGTCATACCTGGCACAGAGCAGGCCAGGTCCTCAGTGCTTGTCTGCCTAGAGAACTGAATCTCAGACATGGCCCCGCACTCTTTACATCCCCTTTTCTCCTTGCATCTAAGTTATCTCGAGGCTGGAGGACACTCACGGGTCTAAAGCTAAGTAATCAATTCATTTACAGCAGCTCTGACCTGGGGTAGGAGGGCAGAGTCTGGCTACATGTAAATGCCCCCAATGGTGGGAGTGGGGGGAGGCTCCCTTTTGGTCTAATTCAGAAAACAAGACAGGAGCTTAGGATGGTGCATGGGATACATGGCTGGTGAGTTTGGTGGCTGGAGCAGGCCACTAGAGAACAGGGTCACGACTGAATCCCTGTGAAACAGGCTAGATGGATTCTCAGACCCGGAGGGAGGAGGGGACACAGGGAAGGAAGTCAGATAGATTTACCTGGACATCTATGGAAGCCAGGAACTAGGCAGCCCTGCTCCTCTTCCCTGCATCATTACAAGTTTGCTGCGTTTGCACGCATATAAAACAACGCTGTAGAGTGAGCAGAACAGACTGCTTCGATTTTGTGTGCGTGTGTTGGGGAGAGATGTGTGGTGTGTAGTGTGTGTGTATTGGGGAGCACTGTGTGAGTGGGAGGTTACTGTGTTGTGTGTGTGTGTGTGTACTGTGATGTGGGTGCACATATGGTGTGTGGTTATGGTGCTTGTGTGGAGGCTCGGGAGGGAGAGGGAGGGAGGCTCCACGGCAAGCTACTCCCTGGAGTGCCAGCTAAGTGTCAGGCGGCGAGTCTCTCCCATTACACTCCTTTCCCTTGCCTTCCAGCTCCTGCACAGGCTCCCCCCCACACTGGGCTCCTTCTGTGGGTCCCGACACCCTCACCTGCAGCAGGTAGTGAATGACGGCCCCGATGGCCTCCTTCATGACGCTCACGAGCTGCACCTTCTGTGGCTCCTTAAGCAGTGACTGCTCACAGCGGGTGCACTCCTGGATCCCCAACTCCATGAGGGCATAGCAGGCGGTCACCACATCCTCTTTCACCTCCGTGCCCGTCTCTTCCAGCGCCAACCGCACCTCCACGCATGCCAGATTCACCAGCAGGGCCAGGAACTTGCTCCCGGAACTGCCCGCCGGGATCCAGTCAGAGCCGCAGGCGTGCGCCAGGCGGGCTGCCAGCTTCAGCGCAGGGTTCCGCTGCCAGGAGCTCAGCTTGCTTCCCAGGATGCGTGCCAGCCCGGCCTGCAGATCCCGGAGGCATTCAGGGGGCACGGTTGTTGGGGGCAGAAAGAGGGGCAGCAGCTGGCAGAGCTCAAACTTGCTGGCATCCTCGGCTTTCTGGAAATCCTCACTGAGGCCCCGCAACACAGCCAGCAGGTCGGGCTCTGCCTCCTTCCAGCACTGTGTCTCAGCAGCGGCCAATAGCCCCACCAGAAGTGCCAGAGCCTGGTCAAAGCCATAGCCATGCCCCAGGTATGCCTGACACAGGGCAGACACAGTGCCACCAGCAATGAGGTGCCGGGGCCCTCGGGGTGTGCCTGCTACCGCTGTCAGGCACTGGTAGGCATCATCAATCATGGAGCGGCGGGCAGCATCATCTGGGTCCCCCCGGGCTGTGAGGAAGGTGCTAAGGATGGGAATCTTGTTCAGGACCTGGGGATGGGCGGCCAGTTCAGGGTCACTGCAGAAGCAGGCCAGGAGGGCCACACCTAGGGCCCGGAGAACGTGGTCAGGGCAGCCATCCGGTGCCTCCTTGGTGGTCAAGAGACGATTGGGGAAGGTGAAGCCTACGGCATCGAAGATCCGCCGTCGAGTTTTGGCATCTATGTCACCTGCTTTGACTGCCTTGGTCACCTATAGGGGGTATGTACTGTCAGCAGGATGAAAGGAAGAAATGGCAAAGACTGCTCCTTCCCTGTTCCCCGGGGCATCAAGGACTAGCAGGATTAGGTTATGCAACTCGACGCACTCTGTGGTCATTTCATTCAGCTCCTTCTTTCTCCTTGAATACAGACAGGTGTGACCTCTGGGATCCATCTCATCTGAGAGTCCCAGGGAAAGGAGATCTAGTCCTCCCCAACCACTCGTTTGGGCATTTCATCACCGGGCTGGTTAAGTTCTTCCTGATGTCTAATCTAGATGCCACAACCTGGGTTGGAAGGGGCTTGGCACTCAGTGTTTAAAATCCTCCAAGGATTTAGGGTCCTTTCCTAATTGCTCCCTCCAAAGAAGTCCCTGATCCATTTCTGCCACCTTCTCAGGGGAAATGGCTCCTGTGTCTCGCTGTTCTGCCTGTCAAAACATTTCCCCTTACATTTCACCTAAACACCTCCTCTGCTGCAGTGTGAGCCTTTGACTCCAGAGCCTTCTCCCTGTTGCCATGGCAAACAAGCAGCAACTGTACTCCCTCCTCCCTTCACCCCCCACACACCAACCCCCCCCCTTCCTAGCACTGCAGCTCCTGCTCTGCTGTCCCCAGCTTGGGTTCCTCCAACAAGGCTAAGCCCCAAACCAGCTCCCTTCCCTTAACTTGCATACTGCCATCCTGGCCATCCCCTAGGACCCCTCCCCAGCCAATTCCAGTCCTGCTACTCTCTCCAG
This sequence comes from Arctocebus calabarensis, assembly GCA_963573935.1. NCBI lineage: Eukaryota > Metazoa > Chordata > Mammalia > Primates > Lorisidae > Arctocebus > Arctocebus calabarensis. The sequence continues at coordinate 19,193 of CAUYON010126845.1, read as the reverse complement.
CCACAGAACAATCATCTCTTGCGCTCAAGTACTCTGTACTAGTTACTACCTGCTGCTGTTACCCTATGAGTCAGCTCCCATCTGCTCTGGGACGCCCCAGAAAGCAGACCAGGCAGCCTCCTCCAAGGCCCCTAGTGCCACAGCCTTATACCCCCCAGTCTTAGGGGAGCAAAGAAGAACACAAAGGTAGGGGTCTTGGGCCTTCTTTGGTGTCTTTAGAGTTGCCAGCACCACCTACTTATCCCTGGGGACTTGTTGACCCCATTCCTTGGGGGCCCAATCACCCAGCCTTTCCCACCTCCCAATTTTCAGCCAGTTTCTTACTAGCAGCAGTGCTGCAAACTGCTCACTGTCATTCTTGGCCTCACGGAGGGCTCCCAGGTAGCGCTCCAGGGTGGGGTTTCGGCTCTCTGCCTGGTTCAGAGCCGGCTCGCAATCTGAGGCCATGATGCCCGCCTTGCCCAACTGCGAACACAAGAGGGACTGAGCATCTCTCTGCAGAGGAGGGGCGGGGGTGGGGTGGGGGTGAGACTGGAGGATGAAGGAAGGGAGGGAGGGAGTGAGGGAGGGAGGGAGGGATTAGCACAGAGAGAGGGGAGGAGAAGACTTAGAGAGATGGGCTCTTCAGGACTGACTTTCCTTAGGGGAGCCCCTGGAAGGGGCTGGACCTGCAAATCTTCAGGGACAAAGGAGGGACCCTGGTCCAAGGTCACCTCCAGAAAGCGGGAAAGAAGGACCATGCATCTTGCTGTTCCGCTGGACAGCTCACCTCACCAATCTCCTGGGGGGTGGGAGGGAGCTGGCTTCATTGCTCAGCTGTCCCCCTGGCACCAGAGGCCAGGTTTTATCTTTCTCCACCAAGGCACAGAGGGAGTGAGTGAAGGAGGACAGACAGGGAGGAATGAAGACACACAGGGGTGAAGTTCGATTATCCGGACTCAGGCTGACAGGGGCGGGAAAGGACATTCTAGGCTTCCCTTCCCCTCCCTTCTTCAGAGGCAGGAGATAAGCTTCAGCAGAAGTGAGAATACAAGGCGCTGACCAGGGACCGGCTTGGAGGCCTCTGGGGACCTCAACCCTCCAGCCAGGGCTCTGAGTCGCCCCCGCAGGCTCCTTGCCTCCTCTCCCTTTCCTCCCTCGGGCAGAGGCTGCTGCTGCTGCTGCTGCCGCTGCAGCAGCAAAATTAACCCATTGCGTACCCTGTCCTCGCCCTCCCCGTCCCGCTACCAGCCTGTAGATGCCAGCAGGGGCCGGAGAAGCAAGAAGGGGTCCCGGAGAGTTCCCAAGACAACGGAGAATCCAAAAGCCGGATAATCGAAGCGGGGCTGCTGAGATGGGGAGATGAGGAGGGGAAGAGGGTTCCTGGCGGTCACCACCTGTCCCGCCGCAGCCAGGTCACAACACGACATTGATGAAGTCACGACAGGGCGGCGATGAGATCACACTTCACGATGGCGCGGTGATGTCACGGAGAGATCACGGCAAAATCACGACATGGGAGACAGCCCTCAAAGATGACAGCGCAAATTAAAAAAAAGATAAATATTGAAAAGGGTTGTGACAAAATGGAGTCTTGACAGGGCACGACGATGTCGCGATACGGCACGATGGAGTCGCGATAGGGTCCCCAGGGTGTGTCGGCATCGATCAGCGCCGGCTCGGAGAGGCCCCGGCTGGGATGCAGGGAGGGCCTGAAGGGGGCTGAGCTCACCAGGCTGCGGCCCCGAGAGACGAAGTCTTCTCCCAGCGCGATGCTCCAGGAGCCTGGGGAAGCTGCTCACGCCGCGTTGCCCACTCCAGGCTCCAGGCTACTGCAGCTCCACCCCCACCCCCGCATCGCTTTCGACCAATCCGCGGCTGCTTCACTCCGAGCTCTGGCCAATGGCATGTCTGGGCGCTAAGCCGTAGGGGATGCCGCCGTTGACGCCATCTTGCTTGTGGGTATTGCCCGAGTCTGGGGTCTGGGGCTCGTGCAAAGGAGGCAAGGTGCAGACAGCCTCCAGAGAGCGGGAGGAGAGAGGCTGGGGGTCCAGATTCCTTCGTTTGTGCGTAGTTCTACTCACCCAGCACTGCCCCTCCTCCACCTAGGGCCCGCAGCTAGAAATGCGCTTCCGGGGGGAGGGGCGAGAGGGCTTGGTTAGGAAAGAGTGTGTTTCCGGGTTGAGCCCCGGGAGGTGGGAGGAGGCGGTGTTTCCGGCCGCTGTTGCCGTCCCGGGAGGCTGAGGCGAGAGGTAGCTGTCCGGGTGGGGAGCCCGCACTACCTTCTTCCTCTTCCTCCTCCTCCGGGTGAGGGGAGCAAAGGTTGGGGCCCCCAAGCCCATGGACCAGGAGGAGGCGGAGGCCGCCGAGAGCCGGGGCCCCGCTAAGTGGCCCTGAGCCCCGGTAGGTGGCCGGGGGCGACTGGCTGCCAGGCCGAGGACCAGGAGCTCAGGGGAGGGGCAGGAGGGACAGTCGATGCCTGGGGGTATGCTGGCCGGGTGTCGGGACCCAGAGGTGGCGCTCCTGGCCCGGCCTGGCAGGTGCGCAGCTTGGGTCCCAGGCTGAGTTCCGCTGCTTTCCCGCCGGGGCCTGGTCGTGCATCTCCTATGTCTCCGGACAGGTGAACAGACCCGGCCTGGGGCGCTGCGGTCCTTCTTCTACCCTTAACTTCTGGAGCCTCGCCCTTAGCTGCAATCTCTGGTCTTCCCACCGAGATAGAAAGTTGGCGCAGAATGGGGGTTGAGGGGCGGGGTTGAGCAAGATGTGTAAATTGCAATGTGAAACCTGCCTCAGGATTTTGAAAATAATGCCTCACAGAGGGTCCTGTCGTGGCTACAGTGAGCACAAACGTTAAATGAGGAAATCAAAATAGAAAACTTCAGGGGGAATTCGAGGAAAGCTTTGCATTTTCTCATCTCATGGTGTTTGTGCCCAACTGACAATAGTTGCAGTTAGTGAAGTGCCTTAGCCACTTTCCTCATGCTTTCTATGTGATCAACAGCCTGAAAACTAGGAACAAATTGGAAAGACGACCTCACAGAACAAGCTGTTCATTTTTCCAGCTATTTGGAAAACAATGTCTGCAAATATAAGCAAAGCTATTCGTGGCAGTCTGTTCTGTAACTTTCCCAAATATCTGAGACTTTTTAAAAAAGCTTTATTCTTGATTACTCATACCAGCTGAATAGGCTGTTTCAGTCGTGCTCTGTCGTTGTTCAAACATATCTTATCACTGTGTACATAAATGGAGTTCCACGTATGTAGCTGACAGACTGAACTATGATACATCCCCCATCAACCTGAAGTATTAAGTAAACATTACCCCCTGCTCTTTCTGAACAGCTGCTGTAACAGAGTGCTTTTATTTTGGGTGTACTTGTAACGCCCTAAATGCCAGAACTATTGCTAGCTTTTCTAGATTTTCATTTGTCAAGTATTGTGGGGGTGTGTTTTCTCTCTCTGGGTTGTTACCCTTTGATTACACAACGGATTATTTGGATCTTGGTTATGTTGTTACTGCCTCTGGTCAGCAAGCCTTTTAACTGGGCCCTAGTAGTGATACGTACCCCTGGACAATTGTAGATATCAGAAGAATGACTAGTTGGGAGTTCAAATGAAATTAACTCTGCCTCTAGATAATGCTGGGCTTGTGAGACGTTGCACTTCTAATCAGCTTGCTAGTCCAATGGTGTTTATTACTCCTGTTTTGAAAACCTATTCATTTATTTTCTGCTTCTCCCACCCACCTCTAAGGCTATTAATGACAGGTGTTGAGTCACCTTGAGTTTTAAATCCTTTTGTGGCAGGCAAATGAAATGTGTTGGATAAGATTCATACACACACACACATGCATACTTACCCATTCCATCTTGGAAGGCTAGAGAGAAGTTGCTGGATATACTTTCTAACTTAGGCTCCGTTTCATAATCTCTTGAACATGTCTCTGGCCCACACACCTCTTTTCTGTCCCCTGCTCCCATAAATACAATATAAAACAGCTAGAAATAGTAGTGCATGGAAGTGAATGAGAAAGACAGTCTTTCAGATGCTTATGGCACAGTGAAAGCCTTTTTTTTTTGGGTGGGCTGCACGTCAGTTTTTTAGCTGTGTGTGCATCTGTGTTTGTTTCTTGGTATTAGTCAGCACTGATATCCACCCCTGGCAGTGCTGATCTCCCCGTATGGTGACTGGGAATGGAGGTTAGGGGTTGTCTGCTTGTGTCACTTGCCAGATGTGGTGCATAGTTAGGACAGAAGGTCTTCTTCAGAACTCAGTTAACCCTCATAATGTTGCCAAGATTTATATAATAATTTATACAAAATATCAAAGTTGTGTAAGAGGGAAGAAACATGGAAAATCTGTTTTTCTGCTAAAAGGGACCTAAATCGTACAGCCTGTATGCTTTAGGATAGCCAGCACAGCACAGAGATGGGGACTGGTTAATACTGAGGTGTAAACTGGATAGATTTTTTTTTTTTTTTTTGCAGTCTTTGGCCAGGGCTGGGTTTGAACCTGCTACTTCCAGCATATGAGGCCGACAGCCTACTCTTATAAGCCACAGGCGCTGCCCTAAACTGGATAGATTTTTAAGATAATAGTGGTGGGTGGGGACAGTAGCAAACTGGAGAGTATGAGTCCTCCCTACAGACAATCGTATTAAAAATTTTAAAAACACTGGGCCAGACAACCTTCTGTTTTACTTCTGAGGGTCCAACCTCTTCCTGTCATAGATAAGAAAGTATGTTTGGTCAAAGTTATAAAGCTGTTGGTAGTAGAGCTAGCTGTAACTTGAAGCTCAGATCTTATTTTCTGGCTAGTGCTCTTTGCATTCTATCACACAGATTAGAAAGTAATGGAATATAAAATGTTTCAGTTTTTAGTGGATTTGTTTCATATCCCTTGCCCGTGTTGTTATCCTGATAATTATAGGCTATGTTAAAGCTCAGATTTGAAATTTATAGGCAGGGGTAAGCAGTAAAAGGCAGATTCAGAATTTCTCTCTATCCTGATCTGTCACATTCTCTAGCATTCCACATTTCCAGGAATCAATTATTAATTACTTGGCATACAATTTCTTCTCTTTCTGTTTTTCTAGTGTACTCGTTCAGCCCGTCTGGAAGGCCATGGAGAAGAGGCTGGGAGTCATGCCAAGTCCTGCTTCCTGGATTTTATCAGGATATTGTTGGCAGACATCTGTGAGGTGGTTGAGAAGTCTGTACCTGTTTTATACTTGCTTTTGCTTCAGTGCTCTGTGGTTGTCAACAGGTACCATTTTCTTTATAGATTTAAGATTTTTAAAAAGGCACCTTATATGAGTCCTTCAGTGAATTTTAAGGACCATTAGGAGGTGGAACAGTTATTTTTTTGGTGGATATGTAGTTTGTTGGGTTTGTTTTGTTTTGGAACCAGAATTTAAATTGGATTCTTTCTCATAAGGGCGCATTGGCACAGTCATTTTGAGATTGGATAAAGCTGTATTAAAAACAAAACAGTTTCAAAAGTTTAACAGCTGTGGAGGAGCTAGAACTGCATGTTTCCACTTAATAACTATAAAACCTTGGGCAAAGTAACTTAATGTCTTTGAGAAAGGGTAACATCTACCTTCGAGTTTGATTTGAGGTAGATGTTATTTTATTACAATTAAAGCATGTAGTACAGTACTCTGAACGTGCTTTGATTACTTTTCTTTGCTGAAGGAGTCTACACTTACAGGAAGAATGTGTGCCTTGCTTTTTCCACAGAAGCAATTGATGTTAATAGATTTTATAGAGTATGTTTTCTTCCTAGAGATTATTTCACTGGAATCAGTGCTAACAAGGCCAAATTTCAAAGAATATCCTTTCTGCTTTTCTTCTTTCAATTCTTTTGTTAACATTATTTCTTTCAAAGTATGGAGTGTGAGAGAGCAGCAATTTGAGAAGGACTTCTGAGTATGCTGCCATTCTGGGCAGTGATGAAAAGATTTCTGTAGAGACACTGTCTGGGATAACTAATCAGCCTTTTGCTCTTATAATTACAAAGATTTTTATTGCTTTCCTAAAGGAATTAGTGGCTGTAATCTTGAGACCCAAGTAATTACTGAATTTAGCAATTTCAGTAACATGAACTTCAGGGTTTTGTTGTCTTGCTGTGTTAGTTGATGACTGCATAATTATAGTGGTGGAAATTATAGTTGACAAAAAACTGAACTAAATTTTTTTTACCCTAGATGATGCTTTACTGGGCAGCAGACTATGTAAGGCCAACTTTTTATGTAAGGTCATTTGAATTAACTAATTGTTTTAGCATGATCAGTAGGAAAATCACATGTATTTATTTTTATTTTTTGAGACAGAGTCTCACTGTGTTGCTTTTGGTAGAGTGCCATGGTGTCAGAGCTTACAGCAACCTCCAACTCTTGGGCTTAGGCGACTCTCTCGCCTCAGCCTCACAAGTAGTTGGGACTATAGGCGCCCGCCATAATGCCTGGCTATTTTTTTGTTGCATTGTCATTGTTGTTTAGCTGGCCCGAGTTGGGTCAGCTCAGCCTCACCTGCCAGCCTCAGTGCATGTGGCCAGCACTGTAACCACTGTGCTATGGGCGCTGAGCCAAAAAATCACTTTTTTTTTTGCAGTTTTTGGCCGGGGCTGGGTTTGAACCTGCCACCTCTGGCATATGGGGCTGGCGCCCCACTCACTGGGCCACAGGCGCCACCCAAAAATCACATTTTTTGATGTGAACCTGCTATTTACCAAATTCCTGATTATAAACATTACATACCTCGTCTCATTTAATCATTTTCTTCTTTTTTTTTTTTTTTTTTTGAGACAGAGCCTCAAGCTGTCACCCTGGATAGAGTGTCGTGGCATCATAGCTCACAGCAACCTCCAATTCCTGGGCTCAAGCCAGTCTCTTGCCTCCGCCTCCCAAGTAGCTGGTGGGACTAATGGCGCTGGCCATTTTTTGGTTGCAGCCATCATTGTTGTTTGGCAGTCCCGGGCTGGATTCGAACCTGCCAGCTCAGGTATATGTGGCTGGTGCCTTAGCCCGTTGAGCCACAGGCGCTGAGCCTCATTTAATCTTTATGATAATCCTAAAATAGATATTTTATTCCCATTATATAGATAAGGAATTTGAGACCCAGAAGGGTAAAATGACTTGACTAAGGACATACAGCAAGAACATGACAGATTCATGTCTAGATTCTAAACTCAAGTTTGTCCACTAGAGAACTCATATTCTTTGTCTTTTGCTACTCTGCCTTCTCACTACAAGTGATCTTTTGCAGGACCAAAGACAGTTTTGTTTTTTTTTTAATTCAGAATCATTATTCAGCATACTTGAGAGGAGGAAGAAAGTCCATGTTTTTCTACATTTCCCAGTCTAATACTTGGTTAAACATAGCATTTTGGGCTCATTAGGCAAATCTGTAGTACCACTTGAGCTTGGTACTTAAAAATAGCACCACCATGAGCAGGTTGAGTATAAAAGTGCAAAAGTGTTGCTGTTAAAAGTGGTTCTGATGAGGATTAGATTGTACCAGTTCATTTTAGAAAAGTTTGGTGCTTTAGGGTGGCGCCTGTGGCTCAGTGAGTAGGACTCCAGCCTCATATACCTGGGGTGGCAGGTTTGAACCCGGCCCTGGCCAAACCGCAACCAAAAAAATTCCTGGGTGTTGTGGTGAGCTCCTGTAGTCCCAGCTAGTTGGGCGGCTGAGGAAAGAGAATCGCTTAAGCCCAAGAGTGTGAGGTTGTTGTGAGCTATGATGCAACGGCACTCTACCCACGGTGACATAGTGAGACTCTGTCTCAAAAAACAAAAAAAAAATTTTTTTAAAATTTAAATTTCACAAATTAAAAAAAAATGCAATATGCTAATGAGGAATAAAATGAGTTCTAGAGTGGACAAACTTGAGTTTAGAATCCAGACATGTGGATGTCATGTTCTTGCTGTATGACCATTTTACCCCTCTGGGCCTCAGATTCCTTATCTATATAATGGGAATAAAATACCTGTTTTAGGAGAGAGTACCATAAATAAGAAATTAAAATGAATGTATTTAAGATGCTCATTCTACCAAGCAAAGAACTGCAGATTAAAATGAGAAATCTTGGCTCAGCACTTGTGGCTCAAGCGGGTAAGGTGCCAGCCACGTACACCTGAGCTGGCGGGTTCAAATCCAGCCTGGGCTCGGCAAACAACAATGACGGCTACAACCAAAAAAAAAAAAAGGCCAGGCATTGTGGCGGGTGCCTGTAGTCCCAGTACTTGGGAGGCAGAGGCAGGAGACTTGCTTGAGCCCAGGAATTGGAGGTTGCTATGAGCTGTGATGCTACAGCATTCTATCTAGGGTGACAGCTTGAGGCTCTGTCTCAAAAAAATAATAATAATAAAATGAGAAATCCTTTTTAAGCTATCATACTGATAAAGATTAAAGTAAAAATATCTAGTGCTGCCAAGGGGTGATGTGATTGCCCTGATACAGTGCTGGGAAGTTTGAACAAAGAACGTTTTGGCTTAAATATCAAGAGCCCTAAAAAGTTCATATCCTTTGACTTAATTCCCTTATTAAGAATTTATCTCAAGGATACATTTAGATGAGAAGAAGACCACTCATTAATACTCATTTATTCTGTTCTGCAAACATTGCTATAATCTGTCTAACAATAAGAGGGTGGTAAAATTTTTGCATATCCACATATGGTAGATTTGTATTTTAAAATAATGAGTATATGGGAAATGCTCCTAATATTAAATGATAAAAGCAAGAGATATAGCTGCCTACTTACTATAGTGTCAGTTTTGTGAAAAGAAAAAATTATATAATAGAAAGTATTCTGAGGTTGGGTGTGGTGGCTCAGGCCTGTAATCCTAGTATTCTGGGAGGCCAAGGTGTATGTCTCTGTGAGGGATTGCCTGAGCTCAGGAGTTCCAGACCAGCCTGAGCAAGAGTGAGACCCCATCTCTAAAAAACAGTCAGGTATTGTGACAGGCTCCTATAGTCACAGCTAATTGAGAGGCTGAGGAAAGAGAATCACTTGAGCCCAAGAATTTGAGGTTGTTGTGAGCTATGATGCCAGGGCACTTAACCCTAGGGCAACTGACTGAGACTCTGTCTCCAAAAGTAAAAAAAAAGAAAACATTCTGGGTGGCCCCTGTGACTCAAAGGAACTGGGGCACTGGCCCTGTATGCAAGAGGTGGCTGGTTCAAACCCAGCCCTGGCCAAAAACTGCAGGAAAAAAAAAGAAAATATACTATGCCAAAGACAGGCTAAAAAAAAAAAAAAAAAAGAAATTCTGAAACAATGTATCAACTAAAAGTTCATATATTTTTTGAGTGGTGACATTATTATTGCTATACTTTTCTGTGTTTTCCAGAATTTTTTTCCAGTGTATTTGTAGAATTATTTTTATAAGGTGGAAAAATCCTACCTAAAAAAGCAACAACAAAATAATAGCACCAAAAATCTATTGGTGGTAGCCTGGCTCAGTATTTATCTACTTGTGATTTTATTCAATTTTTACCTGAACCCTAAACTTTTTCTCAGATAAAATACATTCTTGAGGGCGGTGCCTGTGGCTCAGAGGAGTAGAGCACTGACCCCATGTGCCAGAGATGGCGGAACCCAGCCCCAGCCAAAACAGCAAAAAAAAAAAAAAAAAATTCATGATTGTTTGCTGTTGTTATTTAGCTCATGGATTATATAGATTCTTTCCTTTTTTTTGAAACAGAGCCTCACTATGTCACCCTCAGTAGAGTGGCATGGTGTCATAGCTCACAGCATCCTCAAACTCTTGGGCGTAAGTGATTCTCTTGCCTCGGCCTCCCAAGTAGCTAGGACTCCAGGTGCCTGTCACAACACCCAGCTAATTTTTGGTTGGAGTTATCATTATTGTTTAGCAGGTTGGGGCTGGGCTTGAACCCACCAGCCTTGGTGTATGTGGCTGGCACCCTACTCACTGACCTATGGGTGCTGAGTCTTTATATAGATTAAACAAAACAAAACAAAACAAAAGAAAATAAGGAAGCTGTCCAGCGCCCATTGACTTACATATAGTGGGCTGCTTTTATAAAAAATACATTTCTTTTCTTTTATTTCCTTTTTTTTTTTTTTTGAGACTGGTCTTGTTCTGTTGCTCAGGCTAGAGTATAGTGGCACCATCATAGCTCACTGCAGCCTCAAACTCCTGGCCTCAAGTGATCCTCCTGCTTCAGCCTCCCAAAGTGCTGGGATTATAGGAGATCCACTGCTGAGCCCTGTGCTGCTTTTTAATTTCTGCTTTTGGGTTTCATGTTGAAGCCCCAGTGCTAGAAATCATTGATTGCCAGAAATCATTGATTAGTTTATCTAATAAAAGCTGCTCAGTCTTTCCCTTGTGGGCCATTGAATCACTGGTTTTCTGTTTAAGTTTACTGTTAAGTGGTTTGAAAAATAGCATTTTGAATGTAGGGGTTCTCTTCTGGAGACAAATGCGAAGAGACTTGTAAAATAGAAATTTCTACAATAGAGTGTCAGCTTCTTGAAAGCACAGATCTTGCCTTTTTTAAACTTATGCTAGTTATTTTTAGCAAGTACCAATAGCTTGGCACATAGTAGACACACCATAAAAGTATTTGTTGACTGAATAAATTAATAAATTAGTAAATCAGGGAATTGTCCTTTGAGTATTAAACTTTAAAATCAGGCCAGGTGCTGTGGCTCATGCTTCTAATCCCAGCACTCTGGGAGGCTGACGTGGGTGAATCGCTTGAGACCAGGCTGAGCAAGAGCAAGGCCCTGTCTCTTAAAAAAAAAAAAAAAGTAAAAATATCTGGGTGTTGTGGGCACCTGTAGGCCCAGCTACTTAGGAGGCTGAGGCAAGAGTATCACTGGAGCCCAAGAATTTGAGGTTACTGTGAACTGCGACACTTTGGCACTCTACAGGGGACGAGGAAGTAAGACTCTCTCAAAAAATAAAAACAACCTTCAAAATCAACATAACCAGAGCAGAGATACTCAAAGACACCTTAAGGAGATACAATGCCTTTGAGACCAAGATGACTGACATATTTAAAGAAAGAATGTGTACATTAAGAGTTATGTTTGTGTTGTGGGGGATGCAAAGACTTAACCTGGCTCTGGACACCTAAGACAAGGAGAATCATGAGCCTAATGTAGGCTTAAAGCTAATAATTGGCTGTGAAAACTTTACTGATATTCTCCTCCTTCTGGAAAGGAGATCACACAGTTAATGAGTATTTCAGATAAAGAGAAAAAGTATTCAAATCAGAACTGTTTTTTGAGAGCTTATTAGAAGTAAGACTAGTAGGGTGCTAGGATAATAAAGATCAATACAACACAATCCCTGCCCTGGAAGAGCTTCCAATTTAATTGGAGAAATAAATATATAAACACTGTGCTTTGGTAAGTGAAAAGATAGAGGGATGTGGTGCACACAGTGCTACTGGAACCAGAAAAGAAGCATTTAGCTCAGAGGTGAAGGAGGGGGCTTTAAATTAGCTGATGCCTAGACAGAGGTTTTTTTTTTTTTTGCAGAGACAGAGTCTCACTTTATTGCCCTCCATATAGTGCTGTGGTGTCATACAGCTCACAACAACTTCATACTCTTGGGCTCAAGTGATCTTCTTGCCTCAGCCTCCCAAATAGTAGCGATTACAGGTTCCCATCACAACACCCAGCTGTTTTTTTTTTTTTTTTTTTGAGACAGAGCCTCAAGCTGTCACCCTGGATAGAGTACTGTGGCATTACAGCTCACAGCAACCTCTAATTCCTGGGCTCAAGCGAGTCTCTTGCGTCCGCTTCCCAAGTAGCTGGGACTACAGGCGCCTGCCACAACGCCTGGCCATTTTTTTTTTTTTTTGGTTGCAGCCGTGATTGTTGTTTGGCGGGTCCAGGCTGGATTCGAACCTGCCAGCTCAGGTGTATGTAGCTGGCGCCTTAGCCCGTTGAGCCACAGGTGCCGAGCCTGTTTTGTTTTTTTTAAAGAGACTGGGTCTCACTTTTGCTCATGCTGGTCTTGAACTCCTGAGTGCAGGCAATCCACCTGCCTTGGACTCACAGAGTGCTAGGATTACAGGCGTGAGCCACCATGGCTGACCAGCACCATCATCATGTTTCCTTTTCCTGTTGTTTTGTTTTGAGATAGTCTTTCTCTGTCTCCTGGGTTGCTCATAATAGCTCACTACAACCTCAAACTCCTGGGCTTGAGCCATGGTCCTGCTTTAGCATCTGAGTACCTGGGAGATTATGAGCAGGCACCACCGTACCTGGCCGATTTTTCTGTTTTTTTTTTTTTTAGAGACAGAGTCTCACTTTGTCACCCTTGGTAGAGTGCTATGGTGTCACAGCTCTCAGCAACCTCCAGCTCTTGGGCTTAGGCGATTCTCTTGCCTCAGCCTCCTGAGTAGCTGGGACTATAGGCGCCTCCCACAACACCTGGCTATTTTTTGTTGCAGTTTGGCCAGGGTCAGATTCGAACTCGCCATCCTTGGTACATGGGGCCAGCACCCTACTCACTGAGCCACAGGCGCCACCTGATTTTTCTATTTTTGTACAGACGAAGTCTTGCTCCTGCTTAGGCTGGTCTCGAACTCATGGCCTGAAGCGATCTTCCCGCCTTAGCCTCCCAAAGTGCTAGGAGCCATCATGCCCAGTTCATTATGAGGCTGTACTCCAACATGTATATTTACTTATACATTATAACAAGTAACGTTGTACTAATGTTTTATGAGATGCCAAAAACAAAATTTTAAGGGGATTAACTAAAACAGTTTAAGTGGATCAACTCAAAAACAAATATGAAGAGTTCTAATATTTTCTTTTCATATTCTAGTGATTTGTCTTGTACATCTCTTACAGCCAAACACTCTTAATACTTTAATATTAAATATAAAATATTAAATTAGTATTAAATATAAAATTGTGGCTCATGCCTGTAATCTTAGCACTTTGGGAGGCTGAAGCAGCAGGATCACTTGAACCCTGGAGTTCGAGTTGGGGCACTGAGCAACGTAGCAAGACCTCATCTCTGCAAAAAAAGTTTTTAAAATTGCCTGGGTATGGTGGTGCATGCCTGTAGTCTCATCTACTTGGAGGCTGAAGCAGGTGATTGCTTGAACCCAGGAGTTTGAGATTCCAGTGAGCTATGGTGATGCCACTTCCCTCTGGCCCAGGCCAGACCATGTATCAAAAACAAAACTGTATTAATAATATCACAATGGTAAATGTCTAGATCATTTTGCTGGAATATGGAAGAATGATAATGGCAGAGATGGAAAGAGAATGGAAAGGGGAGGGAGGTCAGGGCTAGAGGTAATAGTATTCACTGGGAAGCTAATGAAATAGTCCAGGAGAAAGTTGATGAGGCTCTCTGTCTTTAAGGAACCTCTCTCACTGAAGAGGGAAATTTCATTCAGTACAAACCAGTAGATGTGGTCCTAAGTAGATGGGTAGAATTTAGGTGAAGTAAAAGATTAGAGGAGGTTATTTATTTTTTAAATTGAGATATGCCACTGTCTAATTCTAGGACTTTTTCCTCCCTGCAAAATGAAGCCCTGTACCCATTAACAGGACCCTATGGCCCTTTACCCCAGCTCCTAGGAACCAGTAATCTACTTTCTAATGCTGGGTTTGCCTGTTCTGAACATTACATGTAAATGAAAGCGTTTTTGGCTTTTTGTGTCTGACTTATTTCACTTAGTATAACATTTTCAAGGTTCACCTGTGTTGTAGCAGGTATTAGTACTTTTTTATGGTTGAATAATATTCTGTTTTATGGATATGCCATTTTTTGTTTATCCATTAATTAGTTGATGGACTTTGGGTTTCTACTTTTTAGTTATTATGAATAATGCTGCTCTGAACATTTGTGTTCATATCTTTTGAATCATATGGTGACTCCTAATTTAACTTTTTGAGGAACTTTTCTATAGTAGCAGCTGCACCATTTCATTTTTTCATTTTTTTATGTTTTTTTTTGAGAGCCTCAAGCTGTCACCCTGGGTAGAGTGCTGTGGCATTACAGCTCACAGCAACCTCCAATTCCTGGGCTCAAGCGAGTCTCCTGCCTCCGCCTCCCAAGTAGCTAAGTAGCTAGGACTACAGGCACCTGCCACAACGCCCAGCCATTTTTTGGTTGCAGCTGTCATTGTTTGGTGGGCCTGGGTTGGATTCGAACCCACCAGCTCAGGTGTACGTGGCTGGCGCCTTCAGCCCGTTGAGCCACAGGCGCCGAGCCAGCTGCACCATTTTACATTCCCATCAGCAACGTAGGAGAGTTCTAGTTTTTCCATATCCTTGCCAACGCTCATTATTGTCCCATCCTTTTTATTGTAATAGAGAAAGTTAATTGAAGGTTAGAAAAATCAAGAAAGGCTTTGTGGAAGAGATGGAACGTGGCTTGGGCTTAATACACACCCAGTTTGCAGACAAATGACACAGCAGATGACACAATGCCTTTGTGAACACCTGGGACTAGGGTGCAGATTTCTTAATTTGTTCATTTGTTAAATTACATACTCATTCAATAAATACTGAGGCAGGCACTGTTCTTTGTGGAGATCCCTATCCAGTTCCCTGACTTGATCTTTGCAGTCAATGAAGTTTCTGAAAGGGCAGACCACATTACTGTTTCCTTTCTTCCACCTCTATCCTCTTCTGAATCTAGTGAGGTCTGGCTTCTGCCCAAACCCTGGCTTTTGCTGAGGTCACCAGTGACCTTCCTAGTTGGTCACCTCTGCTTTTAACTTTACTTACTTTCTCTGCTTGAGACCCTTCCCTCACTTGCCTTAAGTTGCACCATGCTTTGCTTTGTTCTTCTAGTTGATGCACTTGCTGCTGATTTTTCCCCACTCCCTTTCCGTCTTGTCCCTCAAATAATTTTTTCTTTTTCAACCCTCTCTTGTCTCACTCTTGTGTGTTCTCCCTTGGCAATCTCATTCATTCCCGTAGTTGTAACCTGTGTGCCGACTTCTTCCAAGTCTGAAACTGTTCCTGAGTTCCAGACCATAGTGCCTGTATGTCACACTTCTCCAGTTGGATGTCTCACAGCTGCTTCTAATTTAACATACCAAAATTGAACCTGTGATCTCTTACCCTTCTTTCTCCTATTTTGTTCTGTATAACCATGGAAAGACCACCTCTACCCATATTCTGAGTTAGAAATCCCTTAGTCATTTTCTAGCTCCTTTCTCAAATCCTTCACATCCAAATCAATGTTCATCTGTTGTTTTTGTGGAGGACTCCATTCCTGTGCATGTGTCATTACCATTCTGCCCAGTGTATTTTGATTCAAGTAAACAGAAGCTCTTTTCTCAGTTTTTTCCCTGAGGCCCCTGGTCTAAACTCCTTTAATGTTTTCATAATGTCTGTACATCTCTCTCTCTGATGACATCATGTTATAGACTTGTGATTTTAGGCTTTGTGAGGAGAGATTCAGAGTAAGACCTGCTCTAGAAAGTGGTCCTTACTCCTGAGGTGAGGCCATTCTGGTGTGTCTGCTGGTGTATGGTATTATAATGTAATTTCTTCTCCCTGAGTTGCTACATTCTATCTGTGGCATGCTTGATCTCTAGTGAGTCTGTCTCCCTCTCGGACCTGTGGCACCTACCATCTTTGGCCTTGCTCTGTGTGTTTGCAGTCCCTCCTCAGCTGTAGACTAGCAGAGGACCCTCCCACTGAACTCCTTTCTCTCCAATATGTCACCTCTCACATTCCACCCATACTCAGATCTCTGCTTCCTGGGCTCAGTAAGACCCCTCTGTTCTCCTTTGATGCCAGCTTTCTATGCTATCGTTGGAAAATTGTCCCTTAATAGAAAGCTGAGCAAACACTGGGCACACTTGGGATTTCTTTTAGGGCTGTGGTCTTGCCTTGCCTGTTATCTCTAGACTAAAAGCTGTTGTCCAGTTTTCTAGTTGTTTATGACAGGATGGTGAGCATCCCTCACAGCTTGGAACAGAAGTCTACTATGATTACTTGTTTGTGTGTCTCTCTGCTCTACAAAACTGTCCTAGTCATAGACCCCTTGCATCTACCACATGGTAGGTAGCAAAAAAGATTTTGGATTAATCTAAAGATAATGCTGCAACTAGCACAACTGTGGAATGTACATATTAGAGAGAATCATTCTTTCCTGTTCTGTCATTCAATCTCAGCCCATTAAGTGGGCCCTTCCACATGGGAACAACATTTGGGAGGTGATTTTTGCTCTTTTCTCCACTTTTCCTTTGACTCACTCCATGAATGGCAGAGTGATTTTTCTGATGAGATTGGAAAAGAATCCTATTGTATGGAATGGCCAGTCTTCAGGATTTGCATGTGTTCTCTCCCTGCCATACTCTGTTGTTTTTTTTTTTAAAATAGAGACAGAGTCTCACTTTATCGCCCTCATAGGGCCGTGGCGTCACACAGCTCACAGCAACCTCCATCTCCTGGGCTTAGGTGAGTCTGTTGCCTCAGCCTCCTGAGTATCTGGGACTACAGGAGCCTACAACAATGCCCGGCTATTTTTCTGTTTTTTGTAGTTCGGCCCAAAGCTGGGTTTGAACCCGCCACCTTCGGTATATGGGGCCGGTGCCCTACTTGCTGAGCCACAGGCGCCGCCCTTCCTGTCATACTCTAGCTGGTCTGCCTATGCCAGGACAGCCTGCATTTGTCCAGCTGAGTAAGTTTAGTTCAGTATAGGAAAGTTTAAGAAAGGCCATTTGTGATGACACATCTCAGCCATATTCTTTAGTCACCCTTATCACTTACTAGGAAGATGATATTTTAATTTCCATTTACCCCTACCTGGCATGTCTTATAAGTAGTCTAAAACTTTGGGTGAGAGAGATTAATTATCACCCTCAACCCCCACAGAGACTACAGATGGGACAGAGACAGTTCCTTTCTGGCTTAGCAAGAGATATCTTTCCCACTAGCTGCCATTTTCTTTTTTCTCATACCTGATGGTATTCACGAATCCTAGTGTTCCCAGCAGACACAAGGCATCTGTCAACCTTGACCTCACTTTCCTTCTTTGCCTTTACCCTTTGGTTATACTTTGAGGACTGTAGCCCCTGTGATACCAGTCAGACAAAGTTTTGTCATTTTCCTTTAAGAGAATGATGTATTTTGAACATGCATTGGTCTTATCTTTAGGAGAAAAGCCTGAAGGAGACTTTTTAAGTAGCAATGTATCCTTGCTCTTTGTGTATTTGCTAGGCACCTAATTTGAGGCAGATGACTAATGGACTATATCTTACAGCAATGAGCCTTCAACAGGAACTTTCTCTGCCAAACTGTCCTATATTCTTAACTATACTGCAGTATAGGAAGGTAATAAATTATTAATCCTAAATCTGTCTCCTCAGATTGTAGGGTAATGACTTGAGTACATGGCAGTTGGAGAAAGGTAGAGTTTTCTGGCTGTTAACACAAACCATGCAAGCTTTTTAATTCTAAAATTCAGCTAGCATTGAGCAAGTGTACGGGATCTTGTTATACCACAATTTAATTGATATAAGACCAATCAGAATTTGCTAAAGTTAATTTCTCTGTCAATGAAATTGAATAATTATCTCTTGCTTAAATACTTCAATGAAAGATAGTCATCTTAAGTCTTTGTCTTAGAAAACTATAATTTTGGTGGCTTCTTTTTGCCTTTTAGAAAAATTCATTTCCTACTTGTGTAACAAAATGAAGAGGGATGAAAAAATGGCATAATTGGGCAGTAAATCCAGTTCAATTCAAAAGCTGTCTTAGATTGACTCTCCTCAGGAATTCCACAGGGGAAAAAAATAATAAGAAGCTTATAAAAACAAAACAATTACAGGGCCAAAGAATAGCCTTTTGGCTTATTCTAGAGATTTTATGCAAATCTCAGTAATTGGAATAGCATCTATTAATAATTCAAGGCTTTCTGTGGAATTGGTAGGCATATAGTCAAGAACTATCTGTGTGGTTAGTGTTTGAACACCTATTTTCAAAGAGCAGCATTGAAGAGTTTGGGTCCAAATGGATAACTCTTGATTTGAAAGGCTGCCTTTTTTTTTTTTTTTTAATTTCAGAATATTAGGGTGTACACGTGTTTTGTTGACATGCTTTGTTTTTGTACAGATGATGTCAAAGTTGTGTGTCCTTTACCCAGATAGTGTGTACTGTACCCAATAGAAGTGAATTTACCCATCTCTTCCTCCTCCCTCCCCCACTATCTTGCCTGTTGAACTAACTCTCTGATCCTTCATCTAAGTGTTTTCCTAAGAAAAACCAGCCCATGTGGGTAAGATCTCATAGCTACTTTTAATCCCAGAAAGTATTGAATATGTTTCAGAGAGAAGTTCGTTGTAAGAATTGGTCTTGACCACCTGCCTTTTCATCAGCTGAGCTGGAGGTAGGAGACAGTGGATGGATCCAAGAGGATGGATTCAGGAGTCAGAACAAGTCTGAATCCTGGTTTTCTTATATTGTGTACTGGGTGGTGTTACTGAAGCCCAGCTTTCATCAGGTTCTTCATCTATAATATGGGAATGATAGGATTGTTGTGAGGAATAAATAAAATATTCTTGCAAATGGACTAACTTACTCTTAGGTGCATAACTAAAATTCATCAAATATTAGCAATGGTTATTCTACTACAATAACATAAAGTTCAGTTTGACTGAACATTTTCTAACCCCAGGATGACTTAATAGGCAGCAAGTTTGAGTTCTTTGCTGGCTTCTTAAATTCTGTCCAGTGGGAGCTCAGTCCAGGCATTATTGAGTATAATGTAGGCAGCTGGCCTTTCTGCAATGTCAGGGAAAGTATGTCTCAATTTCTGTAGCTTATGGGCCTGAGGTGGATTGAAGTTCACTACCGAGTAAGCTGTTTGTCCTTTTTTCATGATTGTTGTGTAGCTAAGGGGCTTAATGGGCCACTTGTTTCCTTCTTCAGCTAAGGATACATTTCCACTGAAAAGGACTCTAGTCTTCTGCCATGACATCCCCTCACTCTGTGTTCTGGTTCATTGTCCTGTATACTGATGATGTGCCCATGCTTAGCAAGGCCTAGTGCTAGGTCAGGTTGTCTCTGTCTTTTGGTCAGAATGGTGTTTTTTGTTTTTTTTTTTTTTGTAATTTTTTTTGTAGAGACAGAGTCTCACTTTATCGCCCTGGGTAGAGTGCCATGGCGTCACACTGCTCACAGCAACCTCCAGCTCTTGGGCTTAAGCGATTCTCTTGCCTCAGCCTCCCTAGTAGCTGGGACTACAGGCG